>JANRGW010033343.1:43272-53533 GCA_024733675.1 Psilopsiagon aymara
TCAAGGCTGGGTTGGACAGAGCCTTGGGTGGCATGGTTTAGTGGGAGGTGTCCCTGCCCATGGCAGGGGGGTTGGAAGTGGAAGATCTTAAGGTCCTTTCCAACCTTAACTATTCTATTCTAATTTAGTGTCTGAACTCAGTCACAGTTCCCCTTCCCTTGCTACCCATTAGGTCATTCCACAGCCTCCAGAGCTATAACATGCCAAGAGTGTCCTCTGCAATAGCCCAGCATGGCCTTCTTGGTAATAAGGCCAGACAGAAGTACTACCAAGGTCAGACTGGAAGGGCTGAAGTACACACCTATTCCAAGTACACTGGGCCCCAAGCCCCTGCCCAGAAAGCAGTGACAAGGCTTTCTTACAGTAACTTACAGTGTCTGTCAGTTCAATGAACTTTGAGAAGACGAAGAGCCAAGCAACACTGACCATCTGTAACAGAACACGTTAATATTAGAGATCCACCTAGACTTGAAATGCCCATTGAACAAGAATGCCCATACAGTAATCCTGGGGTGAAACCAAGAGCCAAAGTCCTCTGCTTTAGGCGAGGCAGGTAGCCGTGACCTTGCTGGCCAAACAGAAGTACTACAGGCCACTATCGGTAAAGGGACAAGAACTTACCCTGAGAGCCTTGGGGTCCTGTGAGAAGTCCACAGGGTCACACCTCCAGGTGTACCCAGTAAGCCACCCTGCCATCAGGAACTGCAACAAGAGCATCACCAGGGTGAGACCCCACACATCACCACTGCACTTCCCAAGCCCTGCACAGAAGGGCAGGTATTAGCCTGCAGAAGGACTCCCCATCACCCATGCAGCCTGCATGCAGGTTTTCATATGCCAGACAAAGCCTGCCATCAACAACTCACCTCATAAACTATGTAAAGAGAGAGGCCCACCAGAAAGAAGTTGTACAGCACCATGAACTTCTTCAGGTTTAAAGGCTTCCTGTTGGCCATTAGTCGGGGACCCAAGGATAGTACAAAGTAGACATATGCCAGGAGGATGCCCATCACAAGGAACGGGGACTGCATCAGTGGATAATCAGCGATGCGGGGGTCTGCAGAGAAAGCCGCAGCGCAGAGTGGTTAGCATCCTGACCCCAGTCTGCTGCCAGCAATGCTGTTGCCAGGGTGGACATAAGGAATGGTAATCCTGTTCCCCTGGGATAGAAGTGCAGGTCCGGGGGGCAGTCTCAGAACTGAGGCTGGTAAAGCCAACCAGCCTCAGTAAGGTACAAAGGCATGAGTGCCCCAAAAGAGCCTGCACACAGGCCGAGGCAAAAGAGCCCAACAGGCAGCCCAAAAACCCCAGAGCTGCATCTACACAAGGGAAGAGGCAGGCTGTAGTCAGACACAGGCTACTTCAGGGGTGACAGCCAGCCCCACTATGCCTGTGGCAGGAAGGCACGAGCTGGACAGGGCCAAACACTCACCTGCTTTCTTCATGAAGTCCTGATACATGGTCACAATCCCCTCCATGGTGGTGGCAGTATCTGTGGAGAGAAGGGCAGATCAGGCAGCTGTTTTCCCAGGAGGCCTGCCTGCATAGCACAAGCCTGTGGATCAGAAGATTTCAAGTACAGCTTCAGAGATACACTCGTGTATCTGCTCAGCATTGCTCTCAACTGATCATGCATCAGCATCTACTTTCCAGGAGAGCCACATGCTCCCCACTCCTCACTAATCCCAGCCCCGCTTCCAGAGCTCTGCTGGGAACCCCATCATCCACTAGCAGCAGTCCTTCCAAGGCAGGTCTAACATTTCAACCTGGTTAGGACAGCTTCCAACCTCAGCACTGTATCTCCAACCCCTTAGTCCTGCTCCTGCTATACAGGCTCAAGCATTATCACCCATAACCACGATGCTGCTACAGCCTTGCCACCCATACCCACCTGCACAATGCTCTCTGCCTGACACTGGTGCAAGGTCTTCAAGGGAGATGCAGAGCTGGCCTACAGCCTCCAGAGCAGTGCTTTTACAATCAGCTTTGGGCTCCTGACCACTGACTGCTGCCAAAGAAGCTACACAGAATCACTGGCAGACCCACTGCATGAGGAAGGAAAGCCATCAGTTCAGAAACACCCATTTCTGGTGCCAGAGTTCCCGGTTTCACATCCTTGCACAAATCTCTCCTGACATGAACTACCACCCCATAACCCAGCACCTCGGAGGCGAGGTGCAGCTACTTGGCAATGACATTTCCACTCCCCTTCCAGACAGGGGACAGTATCTGTGATGGAGAAAGTCACAGGAGAAGGATATAAGACCGCAGGGAGTTAGTCTGGTTCTCCCCATACTCGCTCAGCCTCACTCTAAGCACACACCAGTGACCCAGACAGATGCTCTCCACAGAAGCAGGAAGGGTGCAGGCTCTTGCTGCTGCAGGCAGGCTTCACCCTCAACCCAGCCCCCCGTGCTGCCCAGCCCAGGGCACAGCAGAGTGGCAGAAGGAAGGCAGAGCTCAGGCCTTACCTGACTCACCCTGCAGCACGGGAGGCATCCCCACAGCTGCTCCCAGACCTCCAAAAGGCTGCACGGGAACCACTGCCCACAGACAGGCCCAGGGAAACAGTCCCCAGCCCAGACCCCTCAGGTTTGTTGTTGCCACCACCAGGAGGCATGGAGCCTCCCCCAGGCCTGCAGCCAGAGGAACCTCCTTCCCAGTGAGGTCCCAGCAGAGAGCATCCAGCAGCCATTGCTGCCTCAAGCTCCCATCAGCCAGCACCAGCATCGCTCTTTCAGCTTCACCGCAAGAGTAAGAGCTCAGTGAAGTCCTCTTTGCTCTAGCTGGGACCCAGGCAGAGCAGCAGCAGACACTATCAAGCACCTACATGACATGATGACTGGCAACAGTCTTCACAGGGGCCTGGCACACAGCATTCTGCATCACCATTCCCTACACCTCTCAGCAACAGCACTAGCTCCGTGCCTGCCCAGTCATACCCTGTCTCTCCAAACTGAGGAGTGCAACCCAACCTCTGCAACAGCACTGGAGTGGAAGAGGTCTTCTCCTTCACCCCCACCCTTCCCAAAGTACCTATTCTTTCCAGCAAGGCTCCAGAGCAGCCTGCACAGCCACACACCCCAAGGACAGAGCCTGAGAGGTTCTGCTGTGCTTCAAAAACACAGAAAGCAATTCCTCAGGTCACCATGGAAGCAGCTGCAACCCTAGGGCAAAGCCCACTCAGGACTGACCCCCACACCCCACAGGCATCAGCAGCAGAATAAATGCTCATCTTCCCAGCCCAATGTTTAAAGGGGTTTAACAGCAAGTAATACTCACTTGTAGTAAGTAATACTTAAAAGTCCTGGGCACTGCCAAGGTTATCCACTCTTCACATGCAGCAGGGGCCAGGAAAGTGTAGCAGGAACTAGAGCATCCTTGAGAGCCACTCAGAGCTCCAGCTGTGGGAAATGCAGTAAGTACAAGTCCTGAAAGCTGCTGAGCTTTATGTTGCTTTAATGGCTAAGAGCAAGCTCCAAACTTGTCCGTCTAGTTTCAGCTTTCAACCACTACATCCAGCTACACCTTTATTTGCTAGATCGAGGAGCCCTCAAGAGTTAGTTCCCAGCACAGGTACCTGACTATTCAAGCTAAGTGTTTATCTTATCAAGCTGAATGAGTCACCTTTACTACAGGTCCAGGGCAGACAGAACTCTTGCAGAGCACTTGCCTATTTTAGGCAGGCTGGGATGAGAAGATGGCATCAGTTGCTCACAAACTCAGAGCTACATCTCACAGGAGGCAAACAGCTGAGCTCAGGCACTACAGGTTATTGTGCTGACTTTGAAGCCAGCAGGGCTCCAGCACCACTGGCAATGAGGACCCCAAGTCAAAACAACTCAGGGAAACTCAGGCAAGAAGACTCACACTGACAGACCTGCTGAAGGCTGCACAGAGCACACAGCAGACAAGGGCCATCCTGGCAGCAGCCCTGAACCCAGTCAAGCATCCCACCTAAGCAGTGGAAGCAGCCTGCTTCCACACAGACTAGCACACAAGTTCCCACCAGTATGAACAGAAACAAGTCCCTCCTACTGCTCTGCCTTGTGAAGCACCTCCAGTACTCTGCATGCCAGGCAACCGATCTGCCCAGACCATGGGCTCTGGCCAAGCACCAGGACCAATACCAGAGCAGAACTAGTAGAATCACACTGCAGGCACTTATGAAAAGGACCTATGCATGCTCCACAGCCTCCCTAGGCAGGACACCCTGCTGCATTCAGCTAACAGAGCTGCCACATCTTCAGGGTACCCCAAGGTTCTCAAGTCTTTGCAAGGCCTAGTGTCCACACTGGCATGCTACACAGTTCTGCATTAGACAGAGGCTGAAGTGTGCCTTGCTCACTGAGCAGATGCAAGTATGCCTCACCCTTCTCTGTCTCCCAAGGGGCAGCCACTGGCCTTGGGGTGATGACAGTCAATCTGCAAAGGCAGAGTTGTAAAGCAGGGCTAAGCATTACCTTCACTGAACAGTAGGATAAGCGCACTGGTCCGCCCAAACCATGATGGCTCCACACCAACCTTTCTGCAGCAGGCAGGGTTTTTCCAGCACAAGCATCCTGGTAACCTCAACTCACCTCTGCAGTTTCCTCTCTGCACAACACCAGCACTTGCTGTCTCTCTGCCCTTGAAGGGTTTACCATCCAGACAGGCATCTGCTCTTACTGCCCTCCACGCTACACACTGCAGATGTTTACAACTCAGTGGTTGGCATCTGTCCTCTCTGCACAGGGGAGACACTCTCCTTTGACTCCTCCTGGATCCTGATCCTCTTGGGCAAGAAGCTGGGAGGAGACAGTGAACCCAAACCTGAGCCTTGAACAGCTGAAGTCAAACCAACAGGCCCAAGCATCCCAAAGCACCAGGAGCCCTTGGGGCCCAAACACACCCTGCACAATACCTAGAGACCTTACAACACATCTCCTTCCACTTCTCACCAACAGAGTCACTTCCTCATCTCAGCAAGAAACTTCCCACTACTTGCAAACCGGAGTATCAGACCCCCACTCCGCCACAGCAACCAAGGCTTAGATACTTGGTTACACCAAGCAGTGCATACACTGCACATTCCCAACAAGCTATACAGCTATTAGTGCAACCTCAGCAAGAACAGCAAGACCCTTTATAACCAGTCCCAGCAGCCAGACAACATTGTGAGCCATGACAGAGACTAGAGCTCAACCCAGTCAGGTTTGTCAATAGCCCCACAGGGCACATTTCCCCACACAGCAGCTATCTGCAAGCAACACTCAGCCCCAGCCACCCAGCACTCCTGCCTCCCCATCAGCTTTCGAGTCAGTCAGAAATCAGCCTTCTAATCAGCGTGAAAGCAAGCACCCTCATCTCCCCACTACTTTAATTACAGGCAGCACCAAAACAGTCTGGTAGGTGGCCACAGAGCTACCACCACAGCGTGAGCTGGCACAGGGCCCCTGCTGAACTGGCTAAAGCAGGCCTGGTCCCTGCGGGTCTCCCAAGGGAGCAGCAATCCTCAAAAGTCAGGAGACAACGAGATATCGAGCTAACCGACATCCCTGACCCACAGGCTGGCAGCAAGGCTTGACACAGCTCTGAGAAAGAGTCATCTTCTTCCCCCAGCTCCCCACCACAGCACATTCCTGGAGCTCCAGACCATCACTGTCAGATCCAGCACAGCCCACATGCAGCTCCATGTATCTAGGGAATGGTTTCCAGCAGAGATATGGGGACCTGTGGCTCAGAAGCACCTGCCAGGAGCTGCTGCTGCTGTGGAAGGAGTGGGATTGATCAACCCAGGGTCTGGTGGCCCCAGACCAGGCACAGACATTGAGGCTGGCACCTCAAATCATCACCAGGAGCTGCCAGTCACAGCTGCAGGAAACACCTCCTGGAAGCTCATGCGCAAATGAATCAACAAGAGGAGGAACACAAAACCTTATCTGCCCTCAACAACACAGAAGCAGCAAGGCAAGAGTGAGAATGAGGCCAGACAAGCAAACCCCTCTTTACCAACTGCAGCAGGATCACTAAAACTAAAGGTTATCATGGAACAGACAATTGGATTTGGCTTTCCTCCTCCGGCTGCTCTGTGCCCAGGGGAAAAGGAGAGGAGACTGTAACCAGACAGTGCCTGCTTGCTCCACATCTCAGGACACCAGTTCAAGCACACGCAGCAGAGGGCTCTATTCAGGCACATTGCACTACTGCTAACCATTTCAGCCATCTTATTAAAGACACAGTTAAGGCATTGTTGTCCACATGGTACCAAAGTAACATTCCTCCCACACACCCCAAAGAGAGATCACAGCCTAGAGATGCCTGTGCACCCGCTCACAGGGTTCATAAGACAAGCCTGGAATGAAAGCAGGAGCTTCTGTGTTTCAAGTGCAGAACACCATCCCAGCAGAGCAGAGCCAGAAAGAAGCTCCCCTAGCCTGGCTTTGAGAATTTGGTACAGAACATGATGCTCTGCATCAGCATACTTGGAAGCCAGAACAGGAGGACTGTATTCACAGAAGAAGGGATGCAAACCCTTGACATGCAACCGCTCCCACTGCAACTGGTGCAGGAGTTACACTGGCTTGTGCTGCTCCTGGCACACACGCTTCAAGCAGCAGGAAGTGACCTGTCTGAAGCCAAGGAGTTTCTCCATCTTCACCAAGTGTGTGTTAATACCCTACCGCTATCTCACACTGTGTCTTTAAAACCCTGAGGCCCTTGGATAGCATCCTACAAACAGATTAGACTCTCCCCTTCCCATGGAGAGCTGGAAGCAGTGAAACTCCCAGGTCAGCAGGCAAGCTCTGCAGAGCATGGGCAGCCAGCATGGCACCCCACAAGCTTTCAGGGGAAGGAGAAAGTCCATTGCAAAAAGATGAAGTAACCTTGTACAAGAGGCAAGGCAGGTTATCAGACTTCAAGGTCCCACAAGAGCATGCAGTAAAAGATCTCTATGCACAGCACAGTGTTTTTTCAGGGGCAGCACCTCCCCAGGCTGATCAGGCAAGCTTATAGAGTAGGCTTACTCCTTATCACATTCCACACTGGTGGCTGCATGTGCAGGGCACCGGTATCAGTACAGATGAGAGCAGTTAGGGAAAAGGCAACACCAGGCAAGAAGTCCAACACAGCATGGAACAAAGGATTAAAAAATTAAGGGAGAAAAAAAAACAAATGGTGAGATACCTGCAGAAGGGGGAAATAAGGTACTTTCTTCCTGTGCTAACAAACTGAGCTGTGTCTGGTCCCTCATGCTGGGAAGGAGATGGCTGGGCTTCTCTCTGAGAGGATGGCACTCAGCAGCCCCCCAGGGTGCATGGGGGAGCACACCCAGGAAGGACAGAACTATGCAGTCAGGGCTGAGCCAAGCCAGCTCCTAACACCCACTTCAAGAAATAGGTCAAGCCTTCCAAAGCCCTCCAGCACAGGAATACAGAACACCCCTATCTGGAGGTGGGACAGACTGTACCAAAGCATTCATCTCTGGTTTTAATCACTATGCAAGTACCTCACTACAAGGCTTCACCTCTGTTCCCACAGCAGTGTCTGTAATCATTGCTGTGTAATGATTACATTCCTCTGTCCCATCCAGGCCTGTGCATTAATTGGAGAGGCGCATCAAGACAAGACAGATATTAGAAGTCTACAAAGCAAGATGCAGAAAGACTAAAATCCCTCCAACAGCTTTATCCAGATGATTCAAGAAACCCAAGGGTGAACCCAGAACCACTTCTCACTGAGACAAGGGGCCACTGCCTGACACTTGCCCTGACATCAGCATTGGGCCACCTATACCCTCCACAGCAAGGCAGCAGCACAGTCACACACCTACCTTCTAACAGGAGAAAGGCATGTTCTCTGACAACACTAGAGATGCTATACTCCCAGAGCACAGTATAGGAACCACAGATCCCAAAACACGTAAGGCTTAATAGATACCACCCTTTAACAGGGTTCAGATCCTTTCACACACAAAGAAAGCAGCATTAGGCCCGATTATCTCCACAAGGCATATATGGAACACTCAAAGCCAGGGCTCTTGCTGCTACTGCTGGTCCTGTATGGACAGGAAAAGCCTCTCAGGGTTAAGCAGAAGCAGCACAAGATATAAATCTGTATACAGAACAGAGCCATAAACAAACCATGAGAGCAAGCTATCTGATCTGATCCACAGGGTAAGAGCACTCCTTGCAGCAAGCCTGCAGAACTTGCTGCCACAGTGACAGCTTACCGCCCTGATGCATCCCACAGGAAAGAATCAGCCAGAAATTAAATACCCTGTGAGACTAAGGGAAATCAAGCACCATCAGAGCCAGTTACCACCTCCACCATCCCCAACCCACTGAAGTCTCAGTTGCATGCAGACACAGGTCTCCCAATAGGGAGCCAGCTGCAGCAGCCTGTCATCTCTGAGCAATAACAGCCCCACAAGTCCTGCAGGGAAGAACTCTGGCTCCCGGGGACCAGCTCCTCCCTGCAGAGCCCAGGCTGCCTCACCTGTTTGACTGGCAAGAACCAGACTTTCCAGCCCAAGTACTCCCACCATCTGACAGCCAGCAGGACACACGCTAACATAAATCCAATACAAAAGCACAGAATACAGAAGATCTCTTGGGCCATCACAGGTACCACTCCCAGTATCTCCTGTAATCTTCTTCCTAAAGGAAAGATCTCAGCCTGGGTGTTGACTGCCCGTAACCCCAGCAGGAAAGGGGAAAGCATTCACTGCAAACTTCAAGGACAGTGCCAAGCCAAGCATGCAGCAGTGCACCTGCTTCTGATGCCAGCTTCAGAGCTTCCTAGAGATGCAAAGCTTCTTTTCCACCAGGAGAGAAAGGAGACACTATGCACCTTGAACAAGCTCACTCATTTCCACCTTCAAAACATGGTACGATGCTTCTAGATCAGAGTAAGTTTCTCCTTAGTTTCAACAGTACTTTCATATTACATTTCTACCAGTAAGGACCATAAAGTCCCCCGTCCATTCCCCCCCTTCAGGAAGCAGAGGGGCCAATACAGAGGGCAGGACTGCAGAGGCCCAGGCTGTGTGGGTGGCATGGCTTAATCCCTACAGCAAGATGCAGCAAGTAGATGCTGCAACACCTGGCATCATGCTACTTCCCATAGGAACACTGTCAGCAGGTGCCCACGCCCATGAGTGAGAGGGGCTTCCTAAGAAACAGATGAGGTAAAGCAGTCTCAGTCAAACCCCAAGGATTCAGCCAACTGTTTGACACTCTAAACCATCCTCAAGAAGCTGCCCAGCAGGTCTGGTGGGAAGGTCAGCTCTGTCCAGCTAGGAATCTGCCCTGGCTGCATTCTGGCAGAAGAGAAGAGGGTCAATTGGGGGCAGCACAGGATGGATGCGCTGCTGCACAGGCAATCCTGGACTCCAAGAGGGTAAGAGATGCTCTGAGGGAATGCACTAGCAAGGAAAGCAGCCAGTGTCATCCCACATTATGCCAAATGAGCACAGGAAGGGGTATTTCCCCCTCTTCTTCCTGTCTTTAGAACTCCAGAACCAAGGTGGTCACAGGGAAAGCACCTGACAGTACCCCCACAGGAAACAGCCTGAGCACTGAGGCATATAGACCATCAGCCCCAAAGCCTTCCCTCCTGTCCCAGCGCTCTCTCATTCAGCCTTTTGAAGAGATCAAAAAAGCAGCAGTTTTCCCAACTGTCCCTTCATTACAACAGAGGAACAGGCCCACGTAAGAGACAGCAAATCCAGCACTGCCTGTGGAAGGTTAGATGAGCCATTTGACCATGGTTATTAAACCTGCAGTTGCCCAGCAAGTGCAGACCCTCGTGTACGGCCACACACCAGCCCGAGGTGAGCTTGCGGCGGGGCTACTGCTGCCACCAGGAGGGTGACAGCGACCTCCTCCTCCCACCAGCGTTCCAGAGCAAGGGCCAAGCACCTACACGAGCCGGCACTCAAAGCTAACATTGTGTCTCAGCGGCGGGGGAGGCCTGGTACTGCCACCCTGCCCGGAGGAGGAGGGAAGAGCCGTCTCAATGGTACATTGATGCTGAGGGATGTGTAGGAGAAAGATCTCCGGCCACCAGCGCCACCGCTAAAGGCGGCTCTTACCCTACCGCAGCGAAACCCCAGCAGACCACAGCCCTTCCCAGCAGTTTAACATCCCGCAGCTTTCAGCCACGGCCGAACCCAGCGGCCGCTCCAGGACGGAGGGTGTCAGGGAGCCGAGCGCGGTCCCAGAGCAGCCCCAGCAAGGCGGCTCCGCACAGCCCCGGCCCCGGCCCCGCCGCCGGGCCC
>JANRGW010033344.1:9717-38714 GCA_024733675.1 Psilopsiagon aymara
TGTGTTATACCTTAGTTATTGGACTGTTCTTATCTCAACCCATGGGAGTTACATTCTTTTGATTTTTCTCCCCATTTTCCCCCTCCCCCCCTTTTTGGAGTGGGGGGGGGGAAGAAGGAGGGGGAAGTGAGTGAACAAAACTGCTTGTTTTGCAGGTTAAACTGCGACAGCTCTTTTAGGAGGGGGAGGTGGGTTAACAAACTGCGTGGCTGATTTACAGCTTAAACCACGACATACTGATATAAATGAAAGAGACCAAAGGCTGCCCTAGAAGATTCTTGATAGCCAGAGTGAGGGCAATCACTGATAGTAGCTGAGAGAGGGTCAGTGCAAGATATATATCAACCTGTATCCTGTAGGATTGTCTCTGATATCTCACAGAATCCTAGCCCTAGCAAGAACACAGAACAGACCTTGTTCACTTTTCATTATAGAAACTACAGAGAACTAATGTAACTCTCAAGAATACCAGCAGACTTTATGAAACCCAGAAAGTTCACTGCAAAGCTGTGGGAGCGGAAGGCTCAAAGCAAGCACCCGGAAAGAGAAGGCAGATTCCAGATATTTCCAGTGAAGTAACTCCCCACCCTCTGAGGACATTTGAGCCAGGGGAGAAAATACGGTAAAAAAGCTTATAGGTGGAGATAAAAGCAGACAGATCTTTTACCAGTTAGTGATATGTGCAAACCAGATTTGACTTGGAGAAAATTAATTTATTGCCACTTAATAGAGTTGCACAGTGAGACGCAAAGGTGAAAACAATTCCCTCCCCTCTCTCTCCTTTTCAAGTGCAACTTCATTCCTTTCAAACCGACTCCTCGACCTCTTCCCACTCTAGCGCCGGGGGAGAGTGGGGAATTGCGGACAGCTCTTCACTGCCGCTCCTTCATCCTCGCATTTTTCCCCTTCCCACGTGCTGGAGACCTTCAGGGTCAGCCTGCTGCAGCGTGGGTTCTCCATGGGCTTCAGCTTCCTCCAGGGCATGTCCCTGCCCCACCGAGGTCCCTGCCGGTGCTGCAGGGGCATCTCTGCCGGGCACCCGGAGCCCCTCCCGCCCTCCTCCCGCTCTGCCCTCGGGGCTCGCAGGGCTGTTTCTCACCCGGTTTTCCCCAGCCCTGGCTGCCGGGCACCGTTTGCCCTTCCTTACCCAGGCTTTACTCAAGGCTCCCGCCCGTGGCTGAGGGGCTCAGCTCTGCCCTGCCCTGCGGTGAGGCCGTTGGAGCTGGCTGTAATCAGCTGTGTCTGGCTCCGGGCAGCCCTGGCCGCTCCGCGCAGGGAATGCCCGGGCAGCGCCTCAGTGCTGCTGGAGTTGATAACACATGGACGCCAACACCTGATACAGGTTTTATTTATCATGACTAACACCTTCCTACAAAAAAAAAAAACAAAAAACAAAAAACAAAAAAACAAAAAACAAAAAACAAAAACAAACAAACAAAAAAAACCCCAAAAACAACAACAAACCCAACCAAACAAACTTATTGTATTTTCCTATGACACTTACGATAAATCTTGGTTCATGCATTTTCTAGCAGCAAAAAATAAAAAAGTCAGAATAACAGGGTTGTACTTTGGTACCTCTTATAAATTATTATAAGAAACAAGAATTTTATAATGAAGTTGCAGCATTTAATTGATATTGAACGGGAAGTCTGCCTTAAAGCTAGTGGTTTGCACAGGCATAGAATTTCCCACTTCTTTTACAGCTGTGCAACTATTAAAAGGAAAAGGTGCTGGATTCTGATGAAAAGGTGTAGAAAACAATTCCTGTAATGTGCTTGAATAGGAATATTGTCACATGTCACCTTTATAAAGCTGTTGCAAACAAACGTTTTAGATTGTTAATGACTGTACAGTTCTAAACAATAAAACAGACTGATGCAGCTCCCTTGCAAATAATTCAGAATTGAAGGTTGTGACATTTGTTATCTGAATCTTAATCGCTCATTGGTTTTTTATACATAATAAACTTGGAATTAATGTATGACTTTGATTTTATGATGATGTAAGAATTTTCAGTATATCCAATCCTCTCAGAAGGGTTTGTGTTAATCACTTAGGACCTCAGGTTGCATCACCTTTTCCTTCAGATAATCTGTATTAATTTGAGCAGCTTCACTGCAATCAATTGTTGCTGACCTTTTCCTGCCACCATCTGGCTTACATGACAGCAGTTAAATTTGTGTGTGTGTGATTCTCTAGTTCAATTTCCATTTTGGACCCTGAAACTGAACACAGTTTTCACGGGTTGGTGGTTTTTGTGTGGAAGTACTGTGCAGGATTAGTGCTCAAGTCTTCCAGAGCTCACTGGAATTATGCTGCCTTTTGGTGAAGGAACTGTTATTTTTGTCGTTCTAAAGAACAGCCTTTGAAACAAAAATGAGTCAGGAGGAGGCTTAATAAAGGGAAAAGAAACTTTGATTAAATATATTTTTGTAGCAAAGATATTCATACATTTTAATGATCAACTTATTACTAATATACCCAGAGAATGTTAATGCCATGATTTCTTAACATAATCATGATTAACAAAAACAGGGTAACACAAAATATATGTTACTGTAAACTAATTAGGCAGAAAATGAATAATCTGGGATTTTTGGAGGCACAACAATTAGGGCAAGAAACACAGAAATTTTCTTGTTGGAAAACAGTGCTGTGACCCCTCTGACATCTTTGTCCTCTTTCCATACTGTATCAGTGGTTTATGAAGATTGTACAATGGGTGTGGCTTTCTGTACCAGCATAAATGACCAAACTTTGTTTACTGGCCATATGGATCGCACCAGAAGTCAGCCTTCATTATCAATCTGGATCTCTTTAGAAAAGAAATTCATAGCAAGCATTGAGCTGATTGTTACATGGGATCCTCTGAGTTTCCAGTATGCGTCAATTTGCAGATTTCCTAAGATATAGGCTGCCTCAGAACCAAAACTCCTATCCTTGAAAAATTGTCTGATATCCTTTATAACAGATTTCTGTCATCCAGTCCCACCACATCCTTTGGCAGTTAACTACACAAATACTGTGCATGTGAAAAAAAAAAAAAAAACCAAAAAACCCAAATCAACAACAAACCAAAAAACCAATCAACCAGGTTTAGCTTGTTCCAGAATTTTTTTCTTTTGACTTCTGTTGGTGTCAGAGTTTTTGGTTTTGGGCTTTTTTTTCTGGAGGGGGAGTTGTTTGTTTGGTTTTATTTTTAATGCAAGATTTACATGGTTGTTTCCTATTGATTTCATGGATATTTGTGAAAACTGTAGTGGTCTCTACTTCTATCCTTACCACTCTCAATCTGGTTTTCGTCAAAGCTAAATAAAGCAGGACTCTTCAGTGATTCCTCTATAGAAACTATTCCTTATATCCAGTTACATAATTTGATTATTTTCCATGGTTTTCTCCTTGTGTACATATGTCCTTATTTCTTTATGTCTAATATAACTATTGCATAAACTGGAATTAAATTGTACAATGGTTATAGTGCTTATAAAAGATATAGACAAACTAATTTATGCTTCTCACAATGCTTTCTACATTGTGATATGTTTGAAAATACTTTCTCCATGGTAAATCCAGTTAGTGAAATTTCAATTTACTGTATTAAACAGCTGTGAATTTCACATCTAGTGAAATCTATATTCATATTATAGTTAGCATTTTGCCTTTGTATGAACAGGCATTAAGGGATAAGTTGGTGCTTGGAATTGACCAAACCTGTGGTCTTTTGTTCTTGGCTGGGTTTGTGTTGCTTGGGGTTTTTTTTGTTGTTCTTGCTTTTTTGCACTTACTAGTCATAATGGAGAAAGAAGAGCAAAGATTCAAAATGTTGTTTTTCTCGTAGAGTTTTTATAGACTAATGTGTCAGGCAGAGTCACAGCACACAAGAAACTTATCCCAATGTCTGTCTGTTCATAAAAAAAATTGTTTCTTACTGCAGCAAGACAAAAGAAAACAAAACAAAACAAAAATCTTGGTTAGGCTAGCTCACTCTTTCTCACTGAGAAATAGGAATTCCAGAGCAATTGAAAGTCAGAATTCACTTCAGTATTTCAGTATTTATTTTTATATGTCAGTATTATGGGAAGAATATAGGGATGTTGTCTGGGAAGCTAGGGACCAGGTTAGGAAATCTAAGACCCACTTAGAATTAAACTTGGCTAAGGATGTTAAAGATAAGGATGCTGGAGAGGGGCTCTTCATTAGGGACTGCAGTGAGAGGACAAGGGGTAACAGGTTCAAACCTAAACAGGACAAGTTTAGACTGGATATAAGGAAGAAATTATTTAATGTAAGGGTGGTGAGGCACTGGAATGGATTGCTCAGGGAAGCTGTGAATGCTCCATCCCTGGCGGTGTTCAAGGCCAGGTTGAACAGAGCCTTGGGTGACATGGTTTAGAAGGAGGTGTCCCTGATCATGGCAGGGGGCTTGGAACTAGATGAACTTGAGGTCTGTTCCAACCCTAACTATTCAATGATTCTATGATTTTATAACAGGAAGGGATTCTATAGGTATATTGCAAATAAAAGAGAGGCTAGGGACAACGTGGGCCCTCTCCAGAAGCTATCAGGAGAAATGGCTACCCTGGATTTGGAGAAGGCTGAGGTTCTTAATGACTTCTTTGCTTCTGTCTTCACCAGGAAATGCTCTGACCACACCACCCAAGTCTTGGAAGGCAGACGCAGGGACTGTGAGAATGAAGATGCTGGGCCCACTGTAGGAGAGGATCTGGTTCAAGACCATTTTAAGAACCTGAATGCATACAAGTCCATGGGACCTGATGAAATCCATCCATGAGTCCTGAAGGAGCTGGCAAATGAAGTTGCTAAGCCACTGCCCATCGTATTTGAAAAATCATGGCAATCAGGTCAAGTTCCCGATGACTGGGGAAAGGGAAATATAACCCCCATTTCCAAGAAGGGGAAAAGGGATGATCATCCTGACTTCTGTGCCTGGCAGAATCTTGGAGTGTATTCTCCTGGAAGGCATGCTAAGGCACATGAAGAGCAACAAGGTGATTGGTGAGAGCCAGCATGGCTTCACTAAGGGGAAATCCTGCCTGACCATTCTGGTGGCCTTCTATGATAGGGCTACGGAACTGATGGAGAGGGGTAGGGCAGTTGATGTCACCTACCTGGTCATGACAAAGCGTTTTACACAGTCTCACATGACATCCTTTTCTCTAAGTTGGAAGGCATTAATTTGATAGGTGGATCAATCGGTGGATAAAGAACTGGCTGGATGGCCACACACAGAGTTGTGCTCCGTGGCTCCATATCCAGCTGGAGACCAGTAACAAGTGGTATCCCTCAGGGGTCGAGTTCGACATCTTTGTCAGTGACATTGATAGTGAGATTGAGTGCGCCCTCAGCAAATTTGCTGATGACACCAAGCTGCATGGTTTGGTTGATACAGTAGAGGGAAGGAATGCCATCCAGAGGGACCTTGACATGCTTGTGAGGTGGGCTGATGCCAACCTGATGAATTTGAACCATGCCAAGTGCAAGGTCCTACACCTGGGTGGGAGCAATTGCAGGCACAGCTACAGGTTGGGCAGAGAAGAGATCCAGAACAGCCCTGCAGGGAAGGACTTGGGGGTTTGTTGATGAGAAAATGAATATGAGCTGGCAGCGTGCATTTGCAGCCCAGAAAGTCAACCGTATCCTGAGTTGCGTCAAAAGGAGAATGACCAGCAGGCCAAGGAAGTGATCCTGCGCCTCTACTCTGCTCTCATGAGACCTCACTTGGAGTATTGTTTGCTGTTGCGGTGTCCTCAACATAAAAAGGACATGGAACTTTTGGAACAAGTGCAGAGGATGGCCATGAGGATGATCAGGGGACTGGAGCACCTCCTGTATGAAGATAGGATGAGAAAGTTGGGTCTGTTCAGCCTGGAGAAGAGAAGGCTGCTTGGAGACCTCATAGCAACCTTCCAATGTCTGAAGGGGGCCTCTAGGGATGCTGCAGAAGGTCTCTTCATTAGGGAATGTAGTGATAGGACAAGGGGTAGCGGGTTCAAACTTAAACAGGGGGAGTTTAGACTGGATGTGAGGAAGAAATTCTTTGATGTTTCAGTGGTGAGGCACTGGAATGGGTTGCCCAGGGAAGTTGTGAATGCTCCATCCCTGGCAGTATTCAAGGCTGGGTTGGACATAGGCTTGGGTGTCATGGTTTAGTGTGAGGTGTCCCTGCTCATGGTGGGGGGTTGGAACTAGATGATCTTATGGTCCTTTCCTACCCTAACTACTCTATGATTCTATGATTCTATGATTTGTTGCTCAGGACTTACCTGAAACCCAATGTCAGTCTGATTTTAACTCCCTGCTCCAATCTAGACGTTGAATCTTTCAGACTAATATTTTTAAAATAAAGGGTAGGAATATCTCACGCAAGAAAGCACACAAGGAGCAATAAGGAAGGGCAGAGAGAGATTTTGCTAGAATTAAGCCCTAAAGAACCAATATGTAACAGCAGTCAGCACACCGGCCCCACAAGTCCTATTGATTCTTATCTATGACTATTTTCTGATTTATGAATATATAAACCTTAAAAAGGTATCAACAGTAAAATAACTATAATTAATCTGTAATTAATCTATAGGATTTCCTAAATGCTATATAGCAACAATAGTGCATAGATCTATAGCTGTACCTAATTAGTCTTATTGCAAGGTAAGTATCCTCAGTCCAGAACTCTTCTGTTTGGCATACTGATTGTTATTCTATTTAATTTAAAAATAACAATCCAAATTAGTTAACTTTGAAGATACTGTGCAACTAATAGAATCTGACAAAGGTTGGACAAACTATATAGGTTAAAGTTTTGGGGTTTCACAGTAAGTAGCTACCCAGCACTTTGGCAGTTCTATTGTTTATGCAACAACATTTTTGAAAACATACTTTAAAAGTATCAGTGTTCAAAAAAATATGAAGCATTTAAGGGATTGATATTTTTCCTGCATAAAAATCTTAAAAATCTTAAATTTCAGATTTTAAAAGCTAGTACACTATTAGCTGTTATAAATTGCATGCTATACTTTTGGTAATGTTCCTTCATGACGAGATATATTTATAAAGCAAGAGATTCCTCTAAGATCAAGAAACATTGCTTCTTTGAGTCCAGGCCCAAATTCTGTGTTTAGATGAATTTTTCCTAATTGTATTGCAGTACCTCAGACCAAATATGTATAAACAAGGACTATTGTCAAATCTGACTTGATATTTATCCTTTTAAACATGTAGAATTATGGGGTTGTAATGAGAAGATGGTTTAATGAACATAGAATCATAGAACAGTTAGGTTTGGAAAGGACCTTAAGACCATCTAGTCCCAAACCCCTGCAATGGACAGGGATATCTCTCACTAATCCATGTCACCCAAGGCTCTGTCCAACCTAGCCTTGAATACTGCCAGGGATGAAGCATTCACAACTTCCCTGGGCAACCCATTCCAGTGCCTCACCACCCTTACAGTAAAGAATTTCTTCCTTATATCCAGTCTAAACTTCCCCCGTTTATGTTTTAACCCATTACCCCTTGTCCTATCACTTCCTTTTGGTGTTTGAGTTTTGCCTAGATCTCCTTGTTAATCCATACAGGTCTCCTGGTATTTTTGCCTGACTTCCCGCTCATGGATTCACTGCTGTTGAATATGGAGGACTCAATCCTTCAATATTTAATGTGTTTTCTTTCTTGGGTCCCTCTTTCCTCCAGAACCATTATAAAAACAATAAAAAATGGGTTCTTCTAGAACTAATTTAGAAATTAATAATAGAAAAGCAGTTTATTTCATGCCATTCTGTGATTATTAGAAATATTTTAAAGTTAACTTTTTATTTCTGACAATTGAGATTTAGGCAGCTGAAAGTTAGGTTCTAGGTTTTAAGACTAGTAACTAAAAAAGCTCAGACATAAGCACAGGCAATGCTTTTCTGAATCAAACTATTAACTTGTGCTGGCTGGTGCTTCATAGTAAATCTCAAGAAATCTCTCAAGAGGCAATTGAGACATAACATTTCCAGACAAAATTTCCTCCCAGATCTTGACAGGTAGAATTCAGTCTTGTTTGAAACACAGGAATTTATATCTTTCCCTTGGGTCCATCACTTTGTACATGGTTAGAGAGCTGAAAATGAAAGTTAAAATTCATTGGAGCTGCTGTGTGGGATTAGTTAGAATTCTTAATTATGTTGGCCCAGATCTACAAAAAGATCCACAGAATGTAGGTGCTCAAAGTTAAGTCTCGTTCTCCGTTCAACACTTAGGTGCTTTAAGGTCACAGTTGCTGCAATTCAAGCTAGTAAAGTTCCCTCAGGAATATTTCTTCTGTCCTTATCTTTAGTGATTTTCACTACTGGGTTGAGCATCCTGTCATCTTGTATCTCAGACAGTTTACAGAGCTCAGTTCTAAAACTCCAGACAAAAACTCTGTGGCTTAAATTACATGAAAGGATAGATCATCATAAAATTTTTAGAAATAATAAACTTTTCTGTACCTAGTCCTGCCACAGAAAGCAGTATGTCTGCAGATATTGCAAGTGTATCATTAGTTCTATGAGACGTCAAGTTCAAACCACCATAAAGAAATAAGGAAAATATTGTTGTTCAGCAAATTGTTCCCTACAGAAAAATACCTCTTGTGTTTGGAAAAGACTTGAAATCAGGTTCTCTACTGACTTGAGTGGGATGTGTTCTGTTTCATTTCAGGAGAGCATTTTAATTTTGGTTTAGATCAGGCAACATTCAGGGTTTCACAAAAGTTTAAATGTATATTTATTAAGAAAGCAATTTACTCTTCCATTATGCCCTTCAGAACACATTTTAGAAAAAGATATTATAATAGGTTGAAATGGTACTCCCAATCTACACATTACAGTAATGGAACATTGCGAAATATTACAGTAATATAATAAGCAAATAACAATAAATTTTATTCCATTTTTTTTTTTATCAAAAGTTACATAGAAATCCAGTAGGTTTTTGACCTGTGGCAGAATTGGGAGCTGGCCCTGCTGGAAAAATCAATTGTAGCTTATAATATACCCTTATCTTAAGTGGTTCCTTTTTTTTTAAGTAATGTATTACTTGCAGATCTAGACATAAGCACCTTTTTTCCTGCTCTGTGTGGGAGCAGGATGGATTGCTCTGCTTTACTTTTATCATGATCTCGTAGTAGGTATACCATTAGTAAGATAACTTCAATTTCCTGGGATAGTGAATTGCAGGCTGTGGGAAGTACTAAAGCATTAAAGATGTGTGGTACTGATGAACTAATGAACAGGGAGGAGTGTGCAGAAAATGTTTCACAAGTGGTTGGATTTTGGACATCTCTGAGGATAAGTATTGTTTGATGCCTAATAAGAGAATTAACCAGAGTTCCATCTCCACTCTCTGCCTGCTCTTAGAAGCCTCATAGGAGAAGTATCTTTGAGGTCATTTCTCCCTTTCAAAATTTCATTGAATTTAGCAAACAGTCTCAACATAGAGGGAAACATTCAAACAAGAATTTTGGTGTTTAGGGTGGAAGTGTGTGAATAAAGCTAATAGTATAGACTTTTTCTTCCTTTCTTCTAACAGAAAAGACAAAGAAAAATAAGGACATACTCACTGCAGTCAAGAAGGAAAGTGGTTTAAAGAGTAGCAGTTACTGAGCTGCATACAATTTTGAAGTATATGATACTTCATACATATGATAGGTACATATTTTAAAATATTCTATTAAATCATACAGGATATTAATTAAGTATCAGCATTGGTGGGATTTCTGCTTGGGGGGGAGGGAAGGGGCAATTTGTTTATTTGTTTTAATCCAAACATACTTTATGAAACCCAGATGGTTTTGCATTAAAGTCCAGGTATAATCCTGGTAATAATTATCCGTAAGTATTTCCATCCTTTGTCAGCCCATTGCTTAGTCTTTCAGCAGATATTGTTTCTGTGCCTTTAAAATCTACTTCAGCTCTAGGATAGCACAGCAGTAACAGAGAGAAGGCAGCAGACTGAGGGGGTAGATTAGAAAGATGCCTGTAGTGTTGTATGTGGCAGCGTAAACTTCCCTATCCACATGATTGTGCTGTCTCTGATCCCAGGCCAAGGTCTCATATGTTGCAGCTGTGTAACCTTGGCTCAGACCAATGATAAAGTGTAGGGATGAACCCCTCATGAAAAGAACGGTAAAACTGTACACCAAGGTTAGTTTGTTGAGAGGGGCATATATAGCAGGTCAAGGATTAAAGATGGGAAAAAAGTCGTTAACATAGAAATATTTAAAGGGAAAAACAGGGAGCTGGCAGCTGGTGATTAAGAAATGGGAAGGAGCTGTTTCAGGGAGCTGGAGAAGTTACCCCTTCCTTGCATCACTGAGGACTGCTTGCATGTCATACAAAGATGTTACTTAAAGGGCATATGCATGCTGTTAGCACATTGTTATTCTTTGCTATCTTTTTTGTGTGTGTTATTCACTACTCAGTGCCTTTATAACTGCTTTATACTCCTGTGCTATGTATACTTTGCAGTATACTTGAACACATCAAAAGGTACCCAGACAGTCAATGAGGAAGCAAGTGAGTGGATTTCACATCAAAATTTACAATTGCCTTGTTAATCACTACACCTGGCTACATATTGCAATTAGAAATGCTCATTTCCTCTTCTGCTTTTTGTTTAAATCATCCTTGCTAATGTCTAGTATGAACATTTTCCCAAACACATTTGCAGTTTGCAGTATGCAAAAGCAAACAACACTTTGGTTTTGCTCCATCATTAAAGTAGTTAAAGACTTTTCACTTACAGTTAATTTTTTACCTGAAATCTTAACTGCCATTCAGTTGAGGAAGCAAAAATGTAAACAAGCAAATTGTTTGAATAAAAGTCGTGCTCTTTATAGCTGTAATACCAAAACAAGCACCAATTAAAAACTTTTTTTTGTGGAAAAAAAAAAAAAAAAAAAAAAAAAAAAAGCAAACCAAAAATCAAACAACCTACCAAAAAACCTAACTTTTAAATCTAAAAAAGTAAAAATTGGATGTATAAAATCAAGCTATGTTCAGTAAAATATTTCATGAAAATTACAGCTATAGACTCACATCCATCAGTGTCTTGGGAATAAAACCATTCTAGATTTTGTAAATTTAAGAGGCTTAGAAGCTTGAGATACTAACCATAAGAAGCATTCCAGTTTTTAGATACTTATCATGATAAAATTAATTTTGAGGTCCTTCCCCTTATGAATCGTCTATTTGTTTTAAAGAGATATGCTGCAAATCAGAGTAATTTATTTATTTAATATTTATTAGCTTGTGGTCTTGCTGAATGTTGTATTAAGAGCACTAGTATGAATCTGAATAACAAATTAGTGCCCTTTGAATCTGATAGGAATAGGATGCTGCCAATTTTCTTCAAATAAAACAGGAATCTTAAAATGAAACTCAAGATGGTTTAATAGAAGAGGATTGCTAAATTAATATTTTGGTGATTCAAATAAGTGTATGTTTCAGATAGTTCACTTTCTTTACAGTACATGTAAAGACTGACCACATAAAAAAGATGCACGAAAGCATTTTGGAGAAATTAGGAAATGTCAAGTTTAAATGAGATAGTACTGTTACTAGATCCCAAAATAAACCTGCCACTCAACTATTATTCATTGGGTTTATTATTGTTGTGTATTTCAGAACTGCATCATCTTAAAGTCCCTGTCAGTTGCACAGAATACATTATTTTGAAAAATGTCTTCTTCTTGATATGCAAGAAAATTATAGGTGACAATTCCTTGAATTTTAAAAACCAGTCTTTCTCTGAATTTTTCTCAAGAGATAAAATATATGCAATATTCTTTAATAAAGAATATTGTTAATAAAAAATTTAACATTTTTATGGAGACTCCAAAAGAGTAAATTACTGAAGTGATTTAATAGATGTTCAACTTTGAAGGTTTCTTAACTTTTGTTTTAATAGGGGTTTCAATAATAAAAATAAAGCTCCATCTAAAGCACCATCTAGTAGAGAAGATAAATACTACACTTCATTATTCATAAATAATTCAGCAGACAATTGCAGACAGCTTTTTGAGGCATTATAGGATACCATGAGCAATTTTATTTATTGTCCATCCTTGATTTCTTGTAAAATGGAGCATTTATTAAGCTACTCTCTTAGTTATGCTAAGATGATATGGAATCTCAATATATTTTTTATTAAAATTTGTCTTCATTATAAATATTTATCAGTGGCTCTTTTTATTTAAAAAAAAAGAACTAAAGAACTTAGGAGGACTTACAAAAGTTTTGGAATGCTCACAAAATATATAGGAGATAATATATCAGCCAGGTACTACAGAGTCAGGAGCGATGTTTCACCAGAGCTTGGTAAATAGTGCAGTTAACTTCTGAAAAAGAGAAAACTCAAAATCATTAGGTCAGACCAAATACCATGAAGAGTTTATACACATCTCTCTGGGCTGTTAGGGGTGAGAAAGGTCTTTCTCTCAGGAAGTGGAATGGAGGAGTTCCAAAAGACAAATGCATTCATACGAAAATTTAAAACAGCAAATTTAAAATTTTACTGCTCTTGACACTTATTCATGGGTTGCTAAATACTCTGAGCACCTAGAAGCACCAAATGGTATGTAAAATGGGAATAATCAACCCTGTGCCATTTTAAATTCAATAACCACTTAATAGATGGTACACAATAGAACAAAGGAAATACTCTATTTTGAGCCACAGTTCAATCTTACAATGGCTGTTGGGTGTGAGTTAGAAATGGCTACTCTAATTAAGATTGCCAGGCAATTAACAGGGAGTTTCTTGTGCTGCCCCAAAATATCTAAGCTAGCTTTACTTTTAATATGCAGTGGCATTTCCCTATCAAAAGTACCTTGGTGATGTATTTTTATATCGTTTTGATAACATAACACAGTGACTCATTCAGTGCCCATCAAATGTTTGGGGAGTACACTTTTCTGACTGTAGTTTTTACCAAGTTTATGGAGGAATATGCATGTTATTAAAGAGTCATGTCAAAGTCGAACACAGTTCTGTTTCAAAAAAGAAAGCAGTGGACAGAAGCCTAATGCTCCTGATAACTAAGGAGCATTTATAAAACTGAACAAAAAGTAACACAAATTACTGTGTTACAAATTAATCCTACACAGGTAGGAAATCCAGTGACTGTTTCGTCAGGTATCTTTTTTTTTCTTTCTTTTTTTTTTTTTTTTTTTAATGGATAGTTGTAAATTTGAACTTTCAAAATCAGAACTTTCATGAAACAGTGGAGTTTATTTAGGCACTTTATTCACTAGCATTTTTAGGTGCTAGAATTTTCAGATTGGAAATTTAGAAGTTTACAGGTCATTTTGTTAAGCTTAGCACATTTTCAACATGTTAAATAAATGTTAGTAATTTCCTTATCTGTGTGTGTTTGTGGAGGGTTTGCTGTTAGCTTGGAGAATTTTACATTTACATTGTTTGAAACATGGAAATTTTCTGAATACTAGAAAAATCTACCAATATTTCTGAGCCTTTGCAGTTTCCTCTAAGTGTTCATTGCACAGTTAGGTTGACATACAGTTCATTATTTCAGGATCAGAACTGGGGTCCATTAGTCATACTGCTAAAACTGGAGTTTTTTTGGTTTATGTGTTTTTCAGAAGTGAAAGAGTGTGAACACAAGCCATTTGTTTACTTGTTTACTGTCGGACAGTAAATTTTATTATTATTTGGGTAGTAGTACTGTAAATTACCACTATTCAATAATAAGGTGTTTTTAGACTGGTAGCCTATCCCAGTCATTTCCTCATTGCAGCAAAAGGCTTACCACATGCTTTGGAAGTGGCACAGTGATATTTTGCACTTCATAATATTACACAGTCACTATAAAATAGTTGCAAGAGAACAAATCATTCTGAAGATCTTCCTGTAAATTTGCCTAGATTATTTCAGTACTTTTGACTTTTATACTTTTCAATTGTAAGCATGCGCCATATAAACTCAGAAATAATTAGTTTTGGGTTTTTTTATCCTCCGCTTTTGAACAATAGAAGTGGAACAACAGTGAAATTTACTCACAAATTACCAAGGAGAAGGACTTAGGGGTGGCATTTGATGAGAAGCTCAACATGAGCCAGCAATGTGCACTTGCCAACCCTATCATGGGCTTCATCAAAAGGAGGGTGTCCATCAGGTTGAGGGAGGCTATTCCCACCTCTACTCTGCTCCCCTGTGAAACCTCACCTGCAGTACTGCATTCAGCACTGGGGCCCCCAACACAAGAGGGACATGATCTTGCTGGAGCAAGTGCAGAGGCCACAGAGATGAACAGAGGGCTGGAACACCTCTCCTATCGAGACAGATAGAGGGCTGCGGTTGTTCAGCCTGGAGAAGAAGGCTCTGGGGACACCTTACAGCAGCCTCCCAATACCTAAAGGGGGCCTACAAGAAATCTGGAAGGAGAAATTTTACAAGGGCGTGTAGTGACAGGACAAGGGGAATGGCTTTAAACTGAAAGCGGAGATTTAAATTTCATATGAGGAAAAAATTTGTTTACTATGAGAATGGTGGGACACTGAGAGAGATTGTTCAGAGAAGTTGTGGCTGCTCCATCCCTGGAAGTGTTCTAGGACAGGTTGGGGTAACCTGGTCCAGTGGAAGGTGCCCCTGCTCATTGCTGAGGGACTGGAACTGGATGATCCTTAAGGTCTCTTTCAACCCAAACCATTCTGTGATTCTGTGATTCTGTAACATCAAGTTATTTAAGGCCTGCTTGGCAGGGCTATGGCTATTGTTGGAAGACCAAAGGCAAGCTATGCACAGTATCACTGTACATGTTTAGCAAAAGCACAGTCAGTCATTTTTATATGTTTTCTGTCAGAATATGGAAAAAGCTAAAACAAAATAAATGAAGAATTTTTATCTGAGGTTTCGGTTTTGCCTCTTCAGGGCTAGGTAGTTTTTGTGTAAAAAAGGACAACAGTAGCAGTGAGTGTCAGTATGAATGGAATAGGCGGCACACCTGAAAACACGATGAGGAAAGGCTAGAGATACAGTGGGATTATCAGCAGGGTAAAATGTCTTAAGCCTCTACAACAGAAAGGATTAGACAATTGCTATGGCAGCCCAGCTGTGGCAGGAGGGAGGATGGCTGTAGAAGAGCACCTGAGAGGAGGCGCAGCTCTAATAACTGTCTTGAATTGAAGGCCAAGGTCATGCATGGATGGCTCATGCACATTGAACTGCTACACAAACATCTCCAGGCACACACTGCTATTTCTTTGTGCTTTTAGAAGTACTGTAGTCCTGCCATACTTCTGCTCTTTGCTTTCTCACAGCTAGGTTAGGGGGCTTTATCTTGTCTAAGAAAAAAATCACTGTTTTTTTGAACAGATCAAGTCTAGCAAAAATAACACAAGATTAACTGAGATTGAACTATTGCACACATGTTATGGTGGGAAGGGACAAAAAAAAAAAAAAGGAATCTAGAAAGTCTGACCCTGATTACTTTATTTCTTCTTGTAGATTGTTCCATAGAGCTCTTTCATGCGAGTGGCTCATCCAGTATTTGAAAATGTCACCTTTCACACTCAGCTAGAGAAGAATTTCTTTAGGCTTTTGTATATACAGGATTTACTGAGGAGTCTGTTTTCTACAACGTAGAGTTATGCTCAGTGGGAATTAATAGAAGAGATAAAGTGTACTTATTTGTGTTGCAAAATACAAGAACAGGGAGAAGCTGTCACTTTTGTACTAGCCGCTATAGCTAAAGCTATGGTTTCTATTTCATCCTGGACTCTTTTTTTTTTTTTCTGTTTTTTTCTTCTTTTCTCCTCTCCTTCTTTTTCATGAATGAAATTTAAAGGAATTAAGGAATCTCCAGTCTAATTACTTAATTTCTACCTCCAGGAAGAATTATTATTTTTCTACTGTAAACCAATTTCCCCTGAGGTGGGCTGGGGACCATATGAAATGAGAAAGGTTATGGATTCATAAACAACACCTTTCTATCATGACTACAAAGTCAGAAAGAAAATATTGGAAATGTTGTTTTATCTGTGTCTTAATCTGCAAAATCAAAGAGGTTGCGAGATACCAGGGTTTTCTGTGTTTTGTTTTTTTGTTTTTTTGGTGTGTGTTTTGTTTTGTTGGGGTTTTTTTTTTGTTTGTTTGGTTGCTTGGTTGTTTTTTTTGTAAAGGAGCTATATTTTAGGGATTCCGTTCTGCTGAACAACTTCCTTTTCTTGGAAACTCCATGGACAGTAGTCCCCAGGGTTGTGACAGTTTGTATAGAGCATGTACTTCTGTTTTAAAGGATGACAAACTATTTTTAGTTTTGCCCTCATAAAAGTCCTCATTTCTGCTAACCAGAACAATTTACACTAAAGAATCTCCGACAGATTTTCCAATTGCAAGTTTCCTTCTGATATTGCCATGCAGCATTTTGTTTCTTAATAGAAACGAGAGTGGTGAATGCATCATTCCCTGGTGATGTGAGTCTATTTGCTGGTATGAATTCCACACCTGAGCTGAAAGCCGCTATTGTGTCCTGGGAAATAGTACAATAGAAATATAAATAGGCATTAAAAGAGGCAGTGCCTCTGTTCCTCCCTGAAATTTGCATCTCTTTTTGTCTCTGTAGTAAAGATTCTTCAAGACTCAGCAAAAGTAATATGCAGCATATGTCTGGAAAGCTTTTAATTTGCGTAGGACATGCAGTAAACTTAATCATCACTCTTGCTTGACTTGAGGTCAGGCTATGTTAAGGTGCAATTTGAAATTTGCTCCTACTCTGACCTCACTTGAGCTCATCTCGTTACAGTTTACAAGCTTGCTATTGCCAATTGGATTGCATTGGTCAGTTGATTTTGTGCCAGTACAAATACAACATACATCCTGGTAATGTGTGAGAAAGATGGGATCATGCTCATGTGCATGCACAAAAATCTCTGCTGTCAAAGTCCCTATGAAATGTGTTTTTTATTCAAATTGTGAGCCAGAACCATGACTCAGAAGCTGGGTTAAAGCACTCAAAGGCATGGGAACAGAAAAATCTCTGTTTTTCTTGAAGTTCTGCTTCAGTACTTGCAATTCAGTACCGCTCACTACTCAGTCACAAGACAAAAAAAGCCCTGTACAAAGGGAGCATTGTGTGTTCTGTAGTATAGCTCATAGAGGTTAAGCTTTATATTGCTGCAAAGGCCCAACTTTTGGGAGACTTATGTGTGTAGTGTCATAATCTTTTTTTTTCTGGGCTACAAGGGAATTTTGTATGTCAGTGGCCTAAATATATGACATTGTATAAGACTTTGGCAAGCTAATTGCTTATTACAGAGGAATTTAAAATGAGTACTTAATGAATGAACACTACCTACTTAAATGCCAGATTATGGCATTGTAAATCAAGGTTACTGTGCTTAGGTCATGAAAGATTAGGAACTGTGAAAGTGACCCTCTATCTCAGTGAAAAAATAATTTTAATTTTAAATGCTTTTAACTGAAGTGTGGGTTGTGGACTAAAAGAATTACAGGCTTTTATTTCAAAACTGTACTTTTGACTGTTTGCCTTCAGGACTCATAGCCATTGAGGAAGAAAGAGTAATTTATGAGCATATGAATATAGGATAAAGACCTAAGCAGCCTGGTGACCCCATACCTGGCCTTGCTTTGAGCATGAGGTTGGGCAAGAGGCTTACTGAGGTCCTTTCCAGCCTTAATTATATTTTCAATTTACCTGAAAACATCATTTTTATCTGTAACATTTTTTCTCAGCCGTGGTAGTAAGCTAATTATGTATTCATATAGATGATATTTGTGTCTCCTGACTTGATGGCAAAGCATTTGGAGATTGAAAAACCTGCAGTCATTCCAAAAAATGATGCTTCACAGGAATTCATTGCATCACTAAGCTCACAGCTAATCCCCCAAATCCATCTTTAAAGGTTATATTTAAAATCTGAGTTGTACAGGAATTTTTATCTTCTGGGAGGTTGCTTTTCCAAATGAAGTTAATTAACTATTTACCAGTTTATGTAACACCAATGTTAAAAATAAATAAACAAAAAAGAAAAAAGTCATTCTTGTGGACTTGAAATTGTTTTGCTATTTCTTGCCATGCTGTACTGGGACTGGTGATGATAAAGGAGAATAAGTAGATTCTATGCTGCTCAAATCTTGGATCACTATGGACTTTACACAGGCCCAAAATTAATCTTAGAACTGTGTAAGTATAGCAAGTAAAACAAACAATAAATGGGAAATCCTGTGATCCAGTATTTCTTCCAATTTTTAATCTCCACAAATAAACACATTCAGCTTTTAATTTGTTTTGAGTGTTGCCTCCATTTATACAAGTAAGCAGAAACAAAGATGGTCCACAGTGCATGTGTACGGAGAGGGGAGGAGATGCCCATTTCTTCCTGCAAATTTTGGAAAAAGCAAACATTTGTGCTTATCCCTTTATAGGTATATCCCTAGATAGAATACCCACAGTAGTATTCTGCCAGATGGACAAGGTATATCAATACTTAATTAAAAATTATAATCAAAATGCAGCTAGACAAGCCTGAGTTAATATTGTTCTAGACAAAAATGGAATTACAATACCAGCAGAGTGACTAGCTGTCATTAACATCACATCTGGGTGAAGATATTATGGTTTGCACATGAGGGCCTAGTTCTGCATTCCTAGTGCTGAATAACCGCAGAGTTATAGCACCACCTACAAGGAGTCAGCTTTCATTGCGGTGACCAGAAAAAGAAGAGTAGCTTTTTAGAGGCAAAATGAGTATTTGCATCACATTTTTATTTGTGTAACTTTATGACAGTAACTAGCATGTCAGTACCATCATATTAGACATCTTAGTGCTTTTAAATACTCTTCAATGAAAAAAGAAGAATTGCAAAGCTACACCTTACATTTTGTGTCTATAAAGGTTTTCTGAGATAATCAAATTCAAGTTAAAGGTGAAACATCTGTGTAAATAATAATAAAAAAATATGAATACTGCTTTTCCTCTTTGACTTCTAATTTGAGTGATATTTCAAAGACAGGGAGCACTTTTTGGATAGTAAATTAATTTATATTATTCTAATGATCTGTCTGGTTCATAATCTCTGACTATATTTTAAATGTCATGAAGCTGCAAACACCTCTGCTAAGTGTCTTGTTCCAAGGATGACTTACCAACAATAAAGACACTTCCTTCCTCTGCCTCAATATTCAAAAATAACCCCAAACTCAAACAAACAAAAGAAAAAAACAACCTGGCCATAAAATATAACTCTTCTATTACAAGGTAAAGTAAATTCAGCAGCTCTTGCAGAGCTGAGTAAATCCCATCTAGTCCTGAATTTCAAAGCAGGCCTCTTTTGCTACAATATGCAAACCAGGTATACCTAAAAGGAATTATGAAACTAACAGACCAGTGGATTTCGATTTCCTTCAGTAGTTCTTTCCAGGTTGTAAGTTTGTGTGAAGATAAAGGCATAAAAATCCAAACCAAACCAAACCAAAAAAACCCTCTAGACACTTGAACCAAAAGGAAAATAGGGCAAGCACTAAACAAAGACAGTAAACCAATAAGCACCCATGAGGGTTGTCTTTCTTATACTGTTTTTATCACTCACATTTTCCATCCTCCCTATCATAATGAACCAAAAAAGCATGTATGGCAATTTATTGCCAGTTACATGGTAAAGAAAGAAAATATCAGGCAAGAAGAGAGAGCAGGATGACAAGATTCAAAAAACAATCAATCACAAGTAGAAGTGTTCAGAAGAATATGGAAGCAAGTGATAGCAAATGCCAAATACTGCATTAAAAAGCACACATGCCAAAAAAAAACAGCCCACTGCATATTCAATAGTTATTATCCAATGCGTTTTTTCCCCCTGTGATTCCAGATTAATTCTTGCCTGAACCAAAAATAACAGATTAATGATTTTGCTATCATTACTCCAAAAAATTTTACTCATCATAAGTAAGGCTACATTAAATGATCAATTAGATGGACTGTTTATTAGACCATTGATCCTGCCTTTAAATTAAAGAAAGTGAGAATTGGTTAATTTTCTGAGCTGAGTGCAAAGCCTGTCACAGAATTAAGAAGCAGCATAGAAGAATCGTAGAAGAGTTTGTGTTGGAAGGGACCTTCAAAGGTCGTATGGTCCACCCCCCCTGCAATGAGCAGGGACATCTTCATCTAGATCAGATTGCCTAGAACGGTATCCAGCCTGGCTTCTGGAAAAATATACATAAATAAGGTAAATCAGAGAGAAAATACAACCAAGAGGAAATTAGACTTTATAGTGAAAGAAGTAACTGATAGTTAAAAGCACCAATCATAAAGCAACACAGCTAAAGAAATATTTAGTCCTCAGCAGATAAAGAAAAACAATGGTAAAATGAGGGAACTTACTTTTTTTGTGCTTCCCAAGCAAAGGCTAGTTAGTGCTCTTGACAACATCTTACTTTCTAGCTGCTTTTACTAGACCTTACAGCAAAGTGCTAATTTCATGCAGTGCCTTGTTATGTTTTCCAAGTAACAGAGCTCTTAATAAGTATATCTGAAAACTCAAAATCTGAAAACCTAGTAGTTTACTTTATTTTGAGAGAGAGACAGACAGAGGAAGGATTTTTTAATGCTAGGAGAGAACAGAATCTTCTATAAAACTTAAAAGAATTTGTGATACTATTTAGGGTGACAGTATAAAACATAATGAACATTTGGTGTATTGACATAAGTTGTAAGTTAAATACACCGTGTAATGATTTATTTAAAAAGACAGGTGTCCTGGTTTCATCTGGGATAATTTTCTTCCTTGTAGCTGGTGCAGTGCTGTGTTTTGGCTTCAGTCCAAAAATAATGCTGATAACACACCAATGTTTTCATTGTTGCCTAGTAGTGCTTACTCTAAGTCAAGGACTTTTCAGTTTCCTGTGCTCTGCCAGTAAGGAGGGGCACAAGAAGATGTGAGGGAGCATGGCCAGGATAGTTGACCTTAACAAGCCAAAGAGGTATCGTATGCCATGGCACATCATGCTCAGTATATAAACTGTGAGAGGTTGGCTGGGAGGGGCTGATGGCTGTTAGGGTTGGGCTGGGTATCAGCGAGTGGTGAATAATTGTATTGTATCCTTTTGGGGTTTATTCCTCTTTACTTCCCATTATTATTATTATTGTTATTAATATTATTTACTTTATTTCGATTATTAAACTGTTATTATATCAGGCCATGGTTTTTTATCTTTTTTCTGATTTTTCCTCCCTATCCCACCACAAGTGTGAGGGAAGTGAACAAGTGCCTGCGTGGTACTTAGTTGCCAGCTAGGATTAAACTATGACATCGTGGAATCTTACTAAAATTTATATTATAGCAAGATAAACAGCAACAAAAGTCCTTTCTTAGGCATAATTTAATTGCTCTTAGCAACATTATTCTTTAATCCTGACACAAATTAATAATAACAACATTATTATTATTTGTGTACTTTACAGAGAGTGAAAAAGTATTGTAAGTTTTGCAAGTAATTTTTCATAAAGCTTTCACCTTCACCTCAGATGCACAGCAATCCTTTGCCATTCCTTAGCACAAGTTTCTATAATTTGTAAGGTCTGTCATATTTTTGCAACTAACTTTCAAGAGCTTCCTTGAGACTGAAGGTAGAAATTGAAGATGGAAAAAATTTACGGTCCAACGTAATAAATGGAAATTGGTACAAAAATATTATAGAAATAAAAATCTACCACTGATCTAGGGAATGGCAATAAAATATTAAAAGATTACAGAACAATGATGAGGGGATATCTGAAGATAAGTAGAATATGGGAAACTAAGTCAGCAGTCTTTTGTTGTCTTTATAACTGTACTGCCAACTTGAGAAGCCAATTCAAGAAAATCATTCTCTCTTTGAACTTTTTTCAAATGCAGTGAGTAACTCAGATGCCTTAGTTCTAGCAGAAGCAATAAACTGCTGTGTACTGAAAGACAAACCTGATTTTTTTCCATATAGTCTGGCAATGTTAGACCTCATAAGCTATTTCAAACAAAATCTATCATGTCTGTATCTTTCAGATTTTTCATTAGTTGCATACTGAGCCAGAAAAAAGTTCTTGTTTCTCCCAGAGGGGAAGAATGGGTAATGTTATTAAGAAAGAAGTCTTGAACTTGAGATCTGGATCCTGTTCCCAGCTTTGATATGTTGCAATGTGTATTCTTATCTCTAAAATTTCTGATGAGGTGCTGTGGAATGTTTATTACCATTCAGAAAAGAGACTGTGAAAAGCAGGTGGTCATATCAGTCTTGCCTAAATAAATGCAGGGGATTTGATGGTCCAATACTCAATTCTAATCCCATATTCTTGTGTTCTTGTATTTAGTTCAGCAAGTTACTTTGACTGAGGTCTTCAAAAATACTCAACTCTTAAGGATAGGATTCAGCTCCAGATCAACTCTTAACATGTAGCTCTTTCACATGTAGGTGTCAGCTTTTTAACTTAGTGACTAATGCTAAGGTCGATGGAGATGTAGTCGATGTAGTCAATGTAGTCAGTAGGCTACAGAAAGCTACCCAGGTGAACCAAAGCAGGTGGCTGCTCTAAGATTAACAAATAATCCTTGGCACTCTTGCCTGTACTGACTAACCTGAATACAAACAATGGCATTCATCTGTCTGAATGTGGAGCTAATCCTGCCTCAAATGAAGCAGCTTCTCTGGGTTAGTTAACAGTAATAAACTGTATTCTCAGACACAGTGTCCTGTCACTGCCCCCAAATGCCATCTACCCACTTAAAAGGGTGGTTGACACTTTACTGCCTCTTTGTTTTTACTATATAATGACCACTAAAGAATGATGTACTTGGATAAGGTGTTTAAATTAAGTATTTTATGTCAGGGCAGCAGTAGATAATTTTTCTACTGCATGTAGAGGTTTCTTATAAACTAAAGCACTCCCAGAGAAAACTGATGCAAGCTAGAAAATCACATTCTTTTATGTGAGTTTCCTAAACTACTTTTCCTCCACATTTTCATGTGCAAAATGGAAATAATAGCACAGCCTTTGTTCAACAGTTTATATAATGTCATGTCCTAAAAATGTCTTTTAGAGTGTACAAGTAAAATGTCCATCACCTAAGGTCTCTAATTCCTGAAAGTGTCTTGCAAATTTTATAAAGTATGAAGAATAACTAGCTGCAGTTCACATATTATATATAAGAAAATTGTTCTGGCAAGAAAAAGTTGCTATAGTCTATAGTAGCTCCCTAGTGTCAATTAAATGCAGTCATGCATAGGAAACCCTGGACAGTCCTGGATGCTTATAATATAGCAAGGTCCAGAATCTCAGCTACTTAGATATCCTGAGGAATGATCACATAGGTATGAGATACTTTTGAGACATTAAATCTAAGTTTTTGCTTTGCCGCAGGGATTCCTGTGTGAACTATGGGAAGCCTGTTAATGCAAGGTCGATATAAAAGATCCTGGCAGCAGCTGGATACCAAAATGACCCTTTCTGTACTCATACTCTTTAGACTCAGGTTCATCTGCTGCCTAGCTTTGGAGGAACTGAGCCACCCAACATGCTGAGCTTTGCTCAGTGGCCTCTGTAGACAAAGGTCAACTTCCAGGATTTAAAAATTTCTAGGTGTTCAGACAAAGCATTAAGAAGAATAATGTTTTAAATTAGAGAAAAATAATTATCTGTTAACTTCCGTGAACTTATCTAGAGAATGAAAATGGCAGCAAGGACCCAGGGAAAATCTCTGAGAAATTATGAAGAGGTAGCATAAGCATGCAAGGAAGGGAAAGCCCTGACGCACAACATAAAAGATGAAAGCAAATTGCTGGAGAGGGAAGGAAGTATCACAGGAAAGAATTTTCTATCACAACATGCAAATCTTCCCTGGCAAAATGCAAAGTGGAAGAGACATGTCAATAAAATCACTTCAAGAAATATAAAAAGCAAATCAGATACAGAAACAATAAATATGTAATATAGGAAAATTAAATATGCTGCCAAGAAGCAACTCTTCCCTTATCCACCTTTAACTTGCGTATTTATGCTTAGTGTTTTTTAATTAATTTTTCTTCCTCAAAGGCTCCTAATGTGTATTATTGAAAACGCATAGAAAAGCTAAATAATAAAGTTGAATTTTGTGTTGCCAAAATGTCTGACTTGAAGTCTAAACAGGTTTGTTTGGAAGTGGCACAAAAGCGTTACTTTAGCAGAGTCCAGAGTATACTGCTTAGCTGACTATTCATTGCCATTGGGAAACTTCAGCTTATAAAGGAAATGATCCTTTCCCTATGAGCTAGAACAGGAGGGAACAATTTCTTTTATCTGTCTGGATGCAGAATCTCAGACAAGAAGATTAGATGTTGGGTCTGTTTTTTTGCAATTTGGGGAAAAAAAATGATAAAGCTAAATTCTTATAAAATTTTTTATGAAAGCTTTATACAAAGGAGATCCAAATTGTTTGCTTCATTCTTTTTCTGTATGCAATGGATTCAGCAGCAGCAGTCATTTTTCTCCTTCTTAGTAGCTGGCTCAGTGATCTGTTTCTGACTTTCAGCCTGGGAACAGCGCTGATAGCAGCAGTGTTTTCAGTTGCTGCTAAATAACGTTTAGTCTGACCAATGACTTTCTGAGTCTCATGTTCTGCCAGGGAGGAGGGGATGCCAGGAGGAAGCAGAGACAGGGCACCTGACCCAAACTAACCAAAGAGGTATTCCGTAAAAACAGCAAGTCATGCCCACTACATAAATTGGGGGCAGTTACCCAGAACGGTTAGATCACTGCTTGGGTCAGGCTGGGTACCAGTCAGCAGATGGTGAGCAGTTGTATTCTCTTCCCTTGCTGTTTCCCTTATCTTTATTATTATTGATGGTAGCAGCAGTGGTTTGTGTTATACCTTAGTTACTGGACTGTTCTTATCCCAACCCGTGGGAGTTACATTCTTTCAATTCTCCTCTCCATGCCTCTGGGAGCTGGGGGGAGGAAACAGGGGGGAGTAGCGAGGGCTGCATGGCTGATTTGCTGACTGGGTTTAAACCATGACACTGTAAAAATGAAATATGGAAAGCCTAAGAGACTTATTTTTCACAAACACCTTGAAACCTGCAGTTACAGTTGGGAACCATGCCAGCTGTATGCTATTGTCAGCTGGCCAATATTGCCTTACTGACATGTTGAGGACCAATGATCTTCAACCTAGTGATGGGAGATGTATTGAACTGAAGGCAAGTGTGTTTGAAAGCTTTGATATGTTTATTGTGAATTTTTGCTGATTGAAGTATTACTGCAAAATCTTCCTTTTCCACTGTTTACTGAACAGTGCTTCTGCTGCAGATGCTCTGTAAAATGTCTTCACTTACTTTTCTTTGTTGTGGGACCATTATAATTTTTTCTTCTTTAATGGGGGCTTGAGATGGGGAGACACAGGTCGCAACCTCTGAATATTTTCTATGAAGCATTTTATTCATCAAATTATGATTATTAATGCAATTGAGCTGTTAATGTTAATAAAAGGTAAGTATTCAGAGAGTATACTCACTCTCACCTCCTCTTGTAGCTATCCAGTTGAAGCCTTGGTATTTCCTCTGGAGCACGGGAACATACTGATATCACTTCAGAGAGATGTTTGTTTCTTTCTTTCATCAGGCATTCACATAATGCTGCAGTTTTAACCCTGCACAAAGCACCTATTGCATCTTGGATGTGGCCCAAGTTACACAACCTTTTGTTGAAGCCAAGTGTGTTTTAGTGGTCTTGCACAGATTCAGCAAACTCATGATGTCATGACTTTACCAACTCTCGCAGATCCAGCAGGACTCCTGGTTGTCAGGTCTTGTCCGCGAGCACACTCCCTCATGTACTCAGCATGTACTCTTTTCAGCCCTTTGTTTTCTGGTAAATATTCCTCCATCCAAGCCTACTGAATGCTATAAAAGTTTCTCATACAAACTGGCATAAAGGCAGCCTTTCTGACAGGATCATTCCTACATCTTTCTAGTGGTTTTGCCTGTTTTTTGTCAAAATGTCAAAATTAGACTTTTGTCAAGTTTCGTAAGTCTTCTTCCTTTCAATGTAGCTCTGTCAGCATTCTTACTGATAGATTCTCTTAAGTTCTCTTCTAAGTCAGTTCCCCAGGTTTCTCTCCTGCTTCCCACTCCCAAATATGACTAAATAATTCCTCCAGGATTTAGATGGAAATATTCTTCAAATATCATTCACTTTCCTCCTATATGTCTTTTACCTCTAACACAGCCAATGAATACACACTCCATTCTTTCAAATTTCATAATATTCCCTGCAGTCTCACTTTTCATGTTGCAACTGAAAGATCAGGAAGTATCAACAGTAACGTGAAAAAGCTAGGTGGCACTCCAGAAATAATTTATGTCACTGATTCCTTATCTGTCACTCGAAAAAACTTATCTGACTGTCTCTGCTCCCCTTTTAACAGTCAAACTTGTAATTTTCTCTTCTTGATGCTATATGGTGGGTTTTTTCCCTGGTTTCCATCATCTCACTCAACACATATTGTTTCAGTGCTGAAACAGTTAAGCACTGTTTCACTGCTGTTAGTGTTAAATACTGTGGGATGTAGACAGAAACAGGTTGGCCACTGTATGGGAAGAACCTGAATAATAAGACTGCAACCAACAGTTGAAACACGGAGGTCTAGTGTGTAACTAAGCCCATCAGGGAACAATTAAAATAAAAGGATTCCCTATATCCTAGAAATATATCAAATAAAACTTCGTAACTCTGGAATACCTAGTAAGAAATTAGGTTGATTTGCATAAAATTACTGCAGTTTACCTTTAGTCTGTAGTGCACAAGATGTCATTGCTATTGCTATGTGCTGGAATTCTGAAGGTTTGAACAGCTTTATGATAGTTAAAAGAGAATCATTGCAGATAAAGAGAAGTAAGCTGAGCATTTTTTTAGAAATGCAGTAAAATAAACTGTTCAAACAATTAATATCTGTTCAAGTAAATTTGGAATAGTAGTTTAATGTGTTTGAAATAAGTCTATCATCAAGGCTTTTGCAGCTATACATTGCAAAAATATGACATATATAAAATGTATTAATTCTTACCCTTCAGATGACTAAAAAATATAGTTCTCAGAAAAGAGTTCACAGTTAGGACAGTCATTTCAAGCTGTCAGGATATTTATCAAACAGTAACATCTCATACTCAAGCACCTCAATAACTGTTGCTATTAGGAACATTTAAAAAAATAATGAGATACTGCAGTTGTTTCAGGCATTAAAACTTGGAAATCTTTAACATGGGGAAGCTGCAGACTGAGAAATGTGGAGGCATGATTAAATGCAATGGCACTGAAGCTGAAATAGATTTTTATTTGCTCAGTTATATTGACAGACAGAAAGAAACCACTGTAAATCTGTCACATTTAAGTTCCATATTGTTAGGAAACTTTAAACTTAGACTTGTTTTTTTTCCTTTAAAAATTGCAGTGTAAAAACTGAGTACTCTTGTAAGTAGCAAAACTGCTAACCTTGGAAATCTGAAGACTATTCATATAGAGAAATAGTTCAGGCACTAACATTTGACATGTTAATTGACAAATAGTAGTGACATTACAGATTCATCTTTAATGGCATTTCCTGCTCTTGTAAACTGCCATTGTTCTCTTGAAATCAATGTCAAATGAGTTTTCATATTCATTCATTCTTGACAACTTTGTGAAAAGTACAGATTTGATATTTTAACTTGTAAAAAGACTCTGCATGGATATGACACCTAACTAGAGGTCCTCTAAAAAGTATGGTAACTTGTTAGATCGAGCATTTATTACAAAAGCAAACCATGGTAATGACTGTGAGCATGTTTCTCCTGTATTAAAAGTTGAACAAGAGCATTAAATATTTCTCTGTGGTAAATCAAAATTCAGATAAGCAAAATTTTCCACGGAGTTTCTCTAACAGCCAACATCTGAAAATGTCTACCTATGTTCTAATAGAAAAAGAAATTATTAGCAACTTTTTTGGATTTAAGATTTGCTCTGCTTTTATAGTAACAACTGTTGGGCTTTTAAGGTAAAGATTAACAGCTAGCTCAGAACTCCTAATATGTACATATCATCTGAACTTGATTTTACAATATCATCAGAAAAATAACTTTTAGACTGTTTAATATTGACATCTTCTGTTTGGAGAGGTTTTTCTCCATACACAATAGCTATAAATTTTTCAGCACGATGCATAATATAAAATTCTGTCCTGGTGAAGTCAATAGCAGTCATTAAAAGCCATCTTTTTACCTCCTTTATTCATGTGCTTCTAAAATGAATTTTTTTCTGAAATTAAATTAGCTTCCTGCAGTTTGAGCAAATGTATCTGATTGCATCTACATATTCCTCCTGTGTTCAGCCTTGTGGCAGACAGGATCTCATCTGTGTAATTTGGTTTTAACAGATCCAGATTAGCTCTGACAATTGGGATTCCAGATTCAGGCATCCTGTAGACGCAATAAAGGTTTGTGCTCAAGTTATAGACTATTAGCAGAGCAATTCTGCCTTAAAGTTTTCCTGTGCTGTAGATGGCCCAGTCTTGGATACCTTTACTACTGATTTAAGGAGACAAAATAAGTTGCAAAACAAATTCATTTATGGCTTTGTCAAGAAATACCATTAGGCAGTTCCTATATCGCCCTGTTCTGTCCTCACACAAAACATAGATATTTTCATAGAATCATAGAATAGTTAGGGTTGGAAAGGACCTGAAGATCATCTCGTTCCAAAACCCCTGACATGGGCAGGGACACCTCACACTAAGCCATGACACCCAAGGCTCTGTCCAACCCTGCTTTGAACACTGCCAAGGATGGAGCATTCACAACTTCCCTGGGCAACCCATTCCAGTCCCTCAACACCCTTACACTAAAGAATTTCTTCCTTATATCCAATCTAAACTTCCCCTCTTTTTAAGTTTGAACCCATTACACCTTCTCCTCTCCCTAGTCTCTAATGAAAAGTC
>JANRGW010033346.1:0-18166 GCA_024733675.1 Psilopsiagon aymara
CCACAAGTGAAAAACACAGTGCTGCACCAGCTACCAAGAAGGGGAAAAATGACTGCTACTGCTGAACCCAGGACAAACACATTCTGGATAGCTCAGATTTTAGTTTCAGTGATGAATTTAGATTGGCATTATTAAACATCAGCTGTGGTAGCAGTGATTCTAAAGTGGGAATTGTCAGCTAAAACTTTACAAAATTCAGTAGGTTTGAACTAATATACTAAGCACATGCTCTTTTTTATCTCAGTAGTCATCTATCTCATCACTGTAGTAGTAGCATAATAGTTTTTCCAATGTCTGTGGTGGTTCTAGGGGATAAGAATTTACTTTGCAAAGCCACAGGAGAAGCAAGGACTGTAGCATAAAATTAATGTTTTGACATAAAGAGGGTTAGTTATTTGAAAGTTTCAGTCATGGTGAAGAATGGAGTTGCCATGACGGTAATACAGCAAGCAGTTATTAATTTTTCTTGGTGTATCAGGTGTAACAAGATTTTGATTCAGATTTATAGTTATGGAAACTGAGGTCAGATGGTAACCTGACTTTTGAAAGGCCACAGCTTGACTGAGAAGTTTGTTTTCTTTACTCAGGGATCAGGGTACTCAACTAAACCTTTGTATATAAAAAAATCCTCTCATACAGTAACTGCATATTCTAGTTTACATGTTCCAGTCAATGGTAGGATGTCCACTGATAAACACATTTTTGATAAGAGTGTGGAAGATATCTGTCTTATCTGCACAGAAATGGAATGTTGTATCCAGTTCATATTCATCTTTTAAAAACTGTTCAAAGATTTGAGAAAGCAAGAGAAAGAACTATGAAAATGAGTCATGAGCTGGGAGAAATACCTCATTCCATGAGGAATAAGGAAATTGGCATGTTAGTGAATTAAAAACAAGACTCAGAGGTGACCTCATTAAAATGCGTGAGCAGATTCACAATAAGAAAATTCTGAGTACTACAGAAGCAATGGCTGGAAGCTGTCATCAGCCAAATTCAAATTAGAAAATCTGTGCCCATTTTTAGCAGAAAGAGTGATTAATCATTTAAATATATGATTAAGGAGAGAGATGGATTCCCCATCCCTCGTTTTCAAATTAAGGTGGTATGTCATTCTGGAAGATGTATTTAAGTCAAACACAAAATTACTGAGCTCAGTACAAAGGTAATAGCCTGTGATAAATAGATGAGATTAGGTGATCACAAATGGCACTTCTGGATTTAAGCGCTGCGACTCCGTAAGATCATGTGTCTGCCAAGAGCTGGGTGAGCACCTAATGTTTTTTGTGTGGATCATAACTTGTAAAATACAGGTTGGCCAGCCCCCATCACTATTATTATTCAGATGTGTCTAGAACAATGTCTTTGCGATAATCCTGGCAAAATTAACTAGACCAATTCAATAATCAGAGAACCTACTGGAAACTTTAGCTTATCTTGGATCAAGATGACAAAATTTTGTCTGTTAAAAGAGTGTAAAAACTTCCATCCCTGAAGCCCTTTAACTTGATTCTGATACCAGTCAGGGTGTTAACAGTGTAAGAAAAGAGCATGTACAGGGGGGTGTAGCGCAGTTCAGGTTGGAAGGCACATCAGGAGGACTCTGGTCTAACCTGCTGCCTACAGCAAGGCCAGGAGAAGGGAGCAGGTTGCTCAAGGCTTCCTGTATTACGGTGATCACTGGCCAAGAGGTTTCTTCAGCAGCACCTGGAATGCTGTGTTTAGTTTCCTGTTCTCCGAATTTGTCTAGGACTATTATTGTGTCAACTGTCCTTAGGTTTGGTGATTAAGAGTTCCATACAACATAATTATATATTGTACAAAAAGCCCAGCTCCAAATTACTTTAAATCTGCTCTTTACCCACAGCTTATCCTGTGAGAAATAACTAATAATAATTTGCCATCTCCCACAGTCCACGTTTTACTAAAGATCTACCATAGTCACCCTCTTTTATCCTGGAAAAAAAAAATGCAAATATATCTTTGTACTCTTCCCACTTCAGTAGGGGAGATTAAACTGTGATGTTGATGACATTAAAAATAATGGAGCAAACATACGTTGTTCCTAAAGGGCTTAGCCATAATGAATTTTGGCTTCACTCAATAAAAGTCTTCTAAAAAGCAAAGCCTATTCTAGACTACATAAGCTGTGGAAAATCAGTTTTCCATGGCTGCTTTGGCCTTATACAAAAGCTTAGTGTTTTTTATAGTGAACCAAGTCTTTGTTTTATAATTTGTTCTGCTTATAAATTGTGAGGATTGAGCTATTAATTTACAAATGACGAACAAATCCTGTGTGACAGTTTAATCACCTAATCAATATCTTAAATCAGAAGCTTTATTGTATTTTGTTGCATTTGTGTGATTTTGCACATTAACACCTGAGCAGGAACATGTAGTAAAACGTGTCATGAATTTATCAAATGCCAAAACCCATGACACAGCTCAAAACTATAATTTTTACAATGAAATGAGATTTGAATAATTGTCGTGTTGTAAAACTACAGCCCTGCAGAGGCTAATGGAAAACTACATTTCAATATAATTCCTGAGGACTGCTCCCAATGCATTAATTATGAAAATTACCACTAGCTTTGTCGGGATGAGATTGGGTCCAATTTCTTGGAATAACAATCTGATTCTGTTCTGCACACTCATGTGCCATAAATCCTCTGCACATTAGGGTGCTAACTTTCAAGTTGAAGTATTGTGCACCATGAATAAGCTTCGTCTCAGTCCTGCAGGCTGCAGATATTAGTACAAAGAGGCAAGGTCTGAGCAGAAAGTGTGTATTATTTGCTTAGAATGAGTGAAGCTGTGTTTCTGTATTCTGTGCTCAAGCACAGAAACAGCCACAAGGGGAGTCTATGGGTGAGCAGTAACAGTCTGCGAGGAGCAGAGACTTGGCTACACTGCAGTTCCTTCACTGCAGTTCATGAGCACAGTTGCAAGCTCTCAGGGCTTGATTTGATCCCCACTGGGAGGTGGAAGCAGCAACCTTCTTGGCCAGAGTTTGCAGAGCTGATCTCTTCAGAGTTCTGGCTTAGAAAGATTTTGGCAACAGCATCCCTTAAAAGCTAGCTGCTGAACATCCTGAGGTAAATGCTATGCTTAGCTTTTACAGGTTTCCTGTGTTTCCCTCATCTTATTGAACTGGAAATGATGAACTGTCATTCTCAGCAAGCAGCTCCACTGGTTTCTCAGCAGAGTTTTTTAGTCATTTGTTGACTCCTGGAATGCCTTAATTATGAAGTCATATATGATGGTTCCAATCAGCTGCAGTTAGCAGACATTTTTTCGTAAGTTTACTCTGCATTTATAAGAAAGATCACACTTTTATGGTGGTATTTTACTTTGAGGTTAGAACATTGTGATACTGATGTGAACTACTTATAGTAGTTTCTGAAACCAAAAGCTTTTATTATTGACTCCAGTCAGTTTTTCTGAAAGCTTCATTCAAGTTTAGGAAGCTCTGAGTTCATGCTTGAAGGTCTTTGCTTCAAAACAAACCCAAATGAAATTTACTGCTTTCCCCTGGGTATTACTGTGAAATTTGAGTTCATTTGAAACCTCCTGCAAGACTTTGGAAACTCTGCAGCATGGAAGCCACGGGGGTGACATGCATCTAATAAATAGCAACAGGAGCAATCCAGGATCCTGGTAGCCTTGGGTAGGGGTATTACACCATTCAGGAGAGTTAGGAGCAATTTGTATTTTTCAAAATTAGGCATTCGGGTACCAGTCCTGGTCCCATTACTGCAGTGGTGCATTGATTCATTCTGTAGTGTATTTCAGAGCGGCATTTGTATAAGATGGATTAAATAGAGGAAGAAAGAATAGTGTTTGAGGCAGAAAATATCTGCTTTTACACTTTTATATCCCTTTTCATGGGGTAAAACCAAATTTCATCTTTATATGCACCTATAACCTTAATAGTGAAGGAAAATATAAATGTTTGATTCAGTTAGTGTTTTGTCCTAGATGGTTTTGAATTTAGGGTAGAAGACTATGATGTGTGTTTATACAATAATTTTCCATTTTTTTTCTCCCTAAGGTTGTCAGTAAATTTGTTCATCCCATTCATATAGCAATGACTGCTGTAGTGCTGTCAGAGATCTCAGAAGTAATTGTGGGCCTGTTACCATGGTGTGCCCTGCTTCAACTGCTAAAGTAATAAGCACAGTTCAAGTGAACTATTATGTAAATGTCCTTGAAGAAATGTGAAGTGCTGAAAACATCAGCAGCTGGAAGGACAGGACCCACTTACTAAGAAAATAAGGTCGACTAATCCATTGAGCTCCCTGAGGAGGAAGAAAAATGACTTCGGGGGAGTTTTGCATAAGGAATCAAAGTTTGATAATGGGACCTTCCTTTTAACAGACACCAAAGGGTGAAGACCAGAAACTGAAAGATTGTTTCAGCCTCTGAGTATGGTTTACATTTTTAACCATGGAGGTAACTAATCATCTCTATTATTTCTCAAAGGTTGCGATGGTTTTACTGCTGCTGGCATTTTTACAAGCCAGTGTTTTCTTAGAGATACGTTCTTATCCAAAGATAAATAAAATCAGGAAACATCTATAGTTACAAAAAAAAGAAGACTGTGTTACTTTATCCCAGTGCTCTCAGCTTGCTTGGCAATTGCTAAGTCACTCACAGTTTTTGACTACAAAAAGTACAATGGCATTATGTGCATTGACTTGCTCTAAATACTGTCATGACGTTGGGCCTGGATACTTCGCTTAGGTAAAACCAGTCATGTAGAGAAGGACATTTCTGTGTGCTGCTTGGGTCTACAATAACTGTTGCCTCTTCTCTGTTCTTTTGCCTTTTTGGTGTCCACACTTGGCTCTGAAGTCACAGCAGCCCCAATCTGGGTGGCAGGGGAGAAGGGCAAGGTGATCCCAGTGTGTAGTGGGGGACCTCTTTCTCTTCATGCTTCTGGGATGAGGAGTCTCACAATTCTTCAGTCCTCAGCTCCCTGCAGCAGGTCTCTGCCTAGTGCACCTGGGACTGTGATTTGGATAGCGCAGTGCTGGGACAGAAGTCAGAGATGAGGACATGAGGTTCTGTAACATCCTCTCTTCTTCCTTGACCAGTCCGTGCCCATGAGTGTTCCTTGTTATTGCTTAAATTTGACAGAAAACCTTGTACTGTTCTTTGATGCATAGTCAATAGCATAACTGTGTCTTTTAAGACACTGGAATACATATAAAAATAACTACTATAATTTCTAACTCATTATCTGAATCTACTTCAGTGAAATTTTGGTGAGTGCTGTTGAAGCATACATTGTGTCCTGTCTAAGAGACAGAGCTGCAACAGGGTGCATCAAAATCCTCCTTTTGGAAGGAACCAAAGAAAGATTATTATTATTATTATTAGTTTAAAAAGCAGGATGGAAAGCTATTATCTATCTATGAAGAGTTATCTATGAACAGCCTGTCTATGAACAGCTATCCCTGTTCCCATTGTTCAAATTAGGAGAGTAGTAACTTGGAAATCCTGAAAGTCCTTCATTTCTTTTTTTTTTTTTCTGCAAGACATATGCTATTAAAAATGTATTATTGTAGTCCAGGTTACGCTGCAAGTTCTAGCAAAAGCTGGACATTTGTCTATTTAAATATATTTATTTGGCATGCTGAAAAGACCATAATAATTGGCAATTTTTACCTTCGGTGTAGCAATTAAAACATTCAATTTTCTGGATAGATATAAAGAAAATATTTCTGCTCAATGAGAATGGGAAACACTGAAATAGTTACCTAGGAAAGTTGGTGAGTTGCCATCCTTGGAGATTCTTGAAACTTTCTTGGACACAGCCTTGAGCAAGCTCATTAAACTGGAAGCTGGCCCTGCTCTGGGAGGTCTGCCTAGATAACCTAAATTCCTTGATTCTTTAATAAAGTTACAGAACAGAGATACTCCTTGTTTTGGAGTTACAGAATTATGAGGAGGTTTTCTGCTAATAACTTTGCTTTGTGATTTATTTTTTTTTAATGTCTGCATCATAGCGTGCATATAAAGAAAGAGCCCTGTGGAAACTTCTATTATATGCGAAAAAATCATAAGATCCACAATAAAGTGAACTTTTCACTGGCAACCCCAACCCTGGTGCAACGCATCATACATGTACGTCTATACTGGGAAGCTCTATGAGAGGGACCGTGTCATTCCTTACCTTGCTGAAATGTATCCCTACTCGCTTAGTGGAGGCCAGCTACCCAAAGCATTTTCTGCTTTCTTCTGCTCAGATGTACCCTTCAATTCTAGTTACAAATAAGCATTCTAGTTACAAAGTGCAATATTACATACCAAATGTAGGGCGCACATTTTTTCCATGTACAGAAGAAATGTTAAGGTTTCAATGACCATGTGTTCAACCTTCGGGTAAAAAGATAACATAATAATAATGATTGAATGTTCAGCCCATTTAAATTAGTGACAGCAATGAGAGATGTGCATTAGTCCACAATTGGCTTCCTAGTACCCAGCAGAATATTCTTCCCTTACAAGTTCTCTTTCCTCTGACATGATTGCTTTCCCTTTCTGTTCTGTGAGGATTCACCTCCAGACCTGCTGGGTTTAGACCCATTAGTCTGTTATTTTTCCTTTCAGAAATGATGGCCTCTTTAAAACAGGCTCCTTTTGTAGAGATTTTTAAGGTTTTCTGTGGCTTTCACTGAAGCCTGACAATTACTAATCCATCAGTAAATTATCCCTGTTGCTCTTCAAGTTGTCATGTCATTCTCAGTATTTTGCCTTCCCTCCAAGGTCTTTCATGAATGAGTTCTTTTTCTCCCTTCCACCCAGACCTTCTGCCCAAATCCCTTCAGCCATACTAAGTGCTCCTCATTGCTATTATGTCCTCCTATGTAGACATAAGGATATTTTCAGTGCAGCTCCTCATTCACACATAAGGATGACTCCTCTCACCTGGGAGGCCATTGTGACAAGAGATCATAAAGTGCAATGTAGATATACATTGTTTCATTAAGAGCAATAAGGCTATAACTACAAAATAAATTCCTTTGGGCAAGGCAGGGGTTGTGTGCAAGCTGAGTCCTGAATATAGCATCAATGTCAATTCCTTGCCAGATAGTTTGTAGCTCATCATGTGAGCTGGCTGTTTTTAGCTCTGGTTTCTGCTGCACTTTCCTGTTTATTAAGTCTTTTCTCTATTCTGCTTGTGTTCCTGTTCTTTTTCAGTATTTTACAGCATGGTGTCCCTTATTCCATTTTGGGAACTTCTTTACTGTGTAATCCATGCAAATGGATTTCAAGATTACTTTCAAGCTTCTTTTGAAACATTTTCAAGGGTTTACCAGTCCTCCTGATTTTACAGTTTGTTTTTTTTTTGTTGTTTTGGTTTTTTTTTTTTTTTTTCCCCATTTGATGTCAATAATATTTTAATTTCAGATGGTTCATCTCTTTACAGGTTCAACCTCCGTTTTCAGTTTTTCTCGTAATGTTGCAATGGGATCCTGATTTTCATAGTATCATACAACAGCTCAGGTTGCTCTGCCTTTTTGGTTTCCTTTTGTAGTGGATGGACTGTTCTTGTGCTTCCAGGAGGTTGTTCTTGAATAATTTTGCAGAATTTGAACATGTGGCACTGCCAGAAAATAGGAGGTCAGACCCTCATTCAGACCCTTATTCATTATTTGTCAACCAAAGACCATTATGCTTGAAATTTAGTAAAAAAATGGCTCTGTAGAAGGATATGGCAAGTTAGCCTTCATATATACTTGTGTAGAACAAATAAATGAAGTTAAACTTTTTTAGCTGAGTAGGAAAAGAGGAGAAAAAATGCTTAGTTTTTCCAAACCAACATGGAAAACTTCTGGTTTTTAGGTCCTCCTTGGGTCCTCATTGGCTGTTTGGCATGGAGGGAGGTAATAAGTATTAGCTGTCTCTTGGGGATGTGGAGGAATTTATATAGCCGTGAGTATTAGGAAGCTGCAGCTTACAGTTGTAGCTTTACTACTGAATTTGTTGAAGTCTTGATCCATTCATTTCTTTTTTCTATCTTTTCTATCATTTCTGACGATAAAATGGGATAAACAAAATCTTACAGAAATGTTGTGAGCATTAATTAGTGACGGTTGACTAAACACTGGCTGCTTACCATGTGAACTGATAAATAGACATGCATTTTTTCACATTAACAGTAGAAATAAATGAATATCCCGGGGGAGAAGCCTGTGGTAATTTTCAAATATCACTAAATAGGAATTGTGTATTACCAGAAAAATCTTGAGTGCATTTCCCCAGGACTGTTAATAACAAAGCAGAGGCTTTATCTGCAGTGAAAATATTTACAACTATTTAATTTTCTATTTTAAAATCAATACCTCTTGCTACTGTTAGTGGACCGTGAGATGTTATTCAGGTCATTTATTCACTATCCCTGATGGAGCAAGAGAAAGCAGGTACAAAATAGTCTTCAAAATAGCCAATATGAATTTTTCCAACAAACCTATCAGACGGAATTGGATTTTGTAGGGAATTCTTTTTCAGCATTTCCAGGGAACCAACTCCCTATTTGAGGTGGGAGGAGGCAATACATGACTGGTTTAATTTTATTATAAAAATAAAATTATCTCAAATAAAATAAAAATAAGCTTTAAGAGTTTATTTGAAAAGTTTGGTTGGTTCAGTAGCATTTGATTTCATAGCAGAAAAGTGCCTGTGAAACAAGGGAAGATACTTCTTTTTATGCAATTTGCAGTAACATTTTTATGGTTTGCTTGTTCCCATTGAGGATGGTGACTCCTTGTTAAAATACAGTGTAATAGTTGTTGTGGTTTAAGCCCAGTGGATAACGCAGAACCACGCAGCCGCTCACTCGCTCCCCCCCACTTCTTCCTCCCCCCACTGCAGGAGGGATGAGGAGAAGAATCGAAAGAATGTAACTCCCCCTGGTTGAGATAAGAGCAGTCCAGTAACTAAAGTATAATGCAAACCACTGCTGCTACCACCAATAATAATAATAATGAGGGAAATAACAAGGGAAGAGAATACAACCGCTCACCACCTTCCGACCAATACCCAGCCCGACCCGAGCAGCTATCTGGGCCTTCTGGGTAACTGCCCCCAGTTTATATACTGGGCATGATGTGCTGTGTATAGTTTGGGTCAGGTGTCCTGTCTCTGCTTCCTACCAACCTCCCCTCTTCCCTGGCAGAGAATGAGACTGAGAAAGTCCTTGGTCGAAGTAAACATTACTGAGCAACAACTAAAACCATCGGTGTTATCAGCATTGTTCCCAGGCTGAAGGTCAAAACCACAACACTGCACCAGATACTGATAAAAAGAGAAATGACTGCTACTGCTGAACCCATGACAACATCCACCCCTTATTCCTTCCCATTCACGTAATGCTCAGATCCCACATTTGTCAATATACCATTGCTCTTGTCTCATATTTATATATATATGCACACACCCACGCTGACACAAAGGGAGAGATCACTCCTTAGTCCATGGACCAATCCCTATAAAGCTGCTGAATTCATCCAGTCCATGATGTCAGGCTCTATCTCTTGTAACGGTCCTGCTGATGACATGCAGAACTCGTCTGGTCACTGCTGAGCTCTTCTGGTTTTGTCAAAGTTCATTCTTTATTGGGTTTATATTTGGAGGTGAGTCAGGGCCAGTTGCTGGTGACCCGAAGACATCCAGTTGGTGGGCTATAGAACTGCTCTAGTTGGTAGGCTATAGAAGTGCTACATAGCAGGCAACAGCATACAATTGAGTTCATTGGTTGCTTTCCCCTAAAATCAAATCCTCTTGAAGTACACATCAGTCTTCCTGATCTTCCCACATTACTCACCAAGTATGACCAGGTCCCTGAGTAAAAGCAATTCGACGAGTGGGTTTGGCTTTACCTGAAGCAGGAATAACCCAGATTGTCTTCCCCAGCAAATTCTTTATGTGCACCACAGGAACTTTGTCCCCTTCACAGTATGTAAAAGTTCTGACTGGGCTGGGCCAGCCCTGTTGGCAGATCTTCTGGTGTTGACCAACCAGGTGGCTTTTAGTAAATGTGTATCCCAATGTTTGATGGTCCCACCACCTATTGCTCTCAGCCCATTGTACTGTTCGATTTTCCCAGAGGCTGGTGCATGGTAGGGGATGTGATATACCCATTCAGTGCCATGCTCTTTGGCCCAAGTGCCTATAAGGTTGTTCTGGAAATAGTATAATTTTGTCCTGTAAGGCATTTTTTTGCCTTTTCTGTACACTGTCTTGTGCTTCAGAAGAATGTCACATGAAGTCCAATTTTGTGCTGGTGCAAGGTGCAAGGTGCATCTTGTAACCATTGGTGCATTCCTGGAACATTGCCACCTCGCGACCACATGGTTTTTGATTTAGGCTTGTGCTTGAGAAGCATTGCTGTTTGGAGGGACAGAACATTGCATTATTTAGATCACATGATTCAGATCAGTGAACACTCCAGAGTCACTCTGCTAAAACAACTAATTATGTTGCCAGCTGTAGTCTAAACTGGCATCCTCTGTGAGTCACATTAGAAAGCAAAAGGACATTGTTAGGAATTCCTTCAAAAATTATGTTCTGAGAGCTGACAATAATTAATTTGGTTACTCCATAAATAACTGTATGTTTTCAACTGCAGAGTGTTTAGATAAGAGTGTTGTACAGAGCAATCTTTGGATAACTTCCTCTGGTGTCTCCCTAAGTTCTACAGAACCCCAGGAAAAAATCTCTATAATTAAAATATATTCCCCTACTTTTAATGGTCTTTTAAGTCTCAATTCTGCATTAGAAAAAAACCCAAACAGTATAATAGTGAATAAATCTCATTAGAAATAATCCATATTTCTCTGCATCCTATTTTGTAAGATAATCTTGTCACCCTTTCTTCTAATTTTTACCATGTCAACTGCTTGTTAGTAGGAACTATTTCCTAAATAATTTTATATTGCCCATCCCATCTATGCTGTGCTGTCCTCAGTACTTCATGACAGAATACATATTTCATGACAGCAGCTCAAGTGGGAGACTGCTATGAAAACATTAGAGCAAATTTCTATTTGCAGCTCTATTGGAAATGACAATAAAAATTACTTTCAGAAATTGCCTGTAGAATACTTTGCAATTGCAGTTCTGTATACAATAAGGGTTGATTGCATTCAGTGTAATGAATATTCAGTGCTTTGAAATCTGATTGCAAGATGGCTCAGACACTTGCACCTGAGGGATCTAGGGCTCTCTGTCTCCCTTGGTGCACTAGCTGACATATTTACATTAGCCAGAACTGTGGTCCAGAGGGAGCAAGGTCTGTATGGTGACATGCCATGAGACACCATGTCGACACTGAGTGCATTTCAAGAGTCTTTACTTTGGACTAATTCTTATATGGTTGTGAGCTCTGCAATTATATTTCTGAGAGCTGAACAATAATGAATTTGAATCAGGTGCTTTCTTGTTCAGTTTCATCCAGAATGAATTATACTCAACTTCATTTCAGTTTAAATTCAGAATTTCATCTCCAAACTCCCTCTGTGGTGAAAGTGTAAACAAGGTAGGTAGGGGATATCAAGACATTTGCTATTAGAAGCACACTCCTGGTCTGAACTAAGGTAGGTATACCATTTGAGGTGTACTATCATTTCCAGAAAGCATGTTGTGCAGAGAAGGTATGCACTGTAGGAGTGGGTGTCATCTTGTAAGGGGTTTTGTTCCTCACTAGTCCTGTATTGCCATCTTTGCTTTGGATTAATTTCTCATTGCTGTTCATCCCTGCTGACCAGTCTGGTTCAGCCTCATCTCTATCAGAGCATAGAGAAGCCTTCATGAAGTGTGACATATTATCAGTGCTGGAAATCTGAGCTGTCCAGAGTGTACCTGAACACTTAAAAATCTTATTATTAATTGTTAATTTATGAATACAAAAATTATATAGGCATTTTTGCCTGTAAGAATGCTTATAAGAATGTAATATATCGGTATTTCTTATGTTTCCCAGCAGTGCTGCTTGAAAAAATGACAATGTGGGAGAATAGACTTATATTATCAGAAACTGAAAATTCCTGTAATGGTATGAAGTAATTCCTGGAAATAAAGCTATGAAGATGTATGAATACCTTGGTAATCCTATAGGAGGGAATCAGAGTTATATCATCAGTTACTTTGGGTGGATGTCTTCTATTTACAGACTGATGAGTCTGTATTTGTGAAATACATTGCTGAAGCATATTTATTTTTTGTATTGCTTGCTGAATAGCAACTCTTAAGAGGAAGTTGAGGGAATCTTAAAAGATTCCCAAAGCTGAACAACCCCCTCTAAAAACATCTGTGTCTGAGGAGAAGTGTCTTGGAAAAATCCTGGGGTGCATCAGATCTGCAGTACAGAGTATGCTACTGATGCAGTCCCATGAGTGCCAGCTGGTGGTGATTTGTTCAGGAGCACATTTCCAGCCGGCTGTGATTACTCATCTTGATAAGATGTCCTCCTTTTGCATCACAGCAGCTTTCTGTGCCTGAAAAGAGCATGTGAGCAGTAAACTTGCATTGGATAGAAAATTAACACAGATCAATTACTGACTGGCTGATGTTGTCTAAACATGATCTTTTGTGAAGCAGTTGTACTGATACTTGTTAGAGACTAATCTTTCATTTAATCTTTGGACTTAAGGTTTTTCAGACACATTCTTTCTGATGCTGGTAACATAAGCATGCAGAATTAGTTGTCTTAACAGTGTTGTCAGTCTCCTTTGCAAACTGACAGAACTCTTGCAATAACTCAGTCGAAAGCTGGGAGCTGTATCTGCATTTTGACAGCTAACAGGGAGGCGTGGAGACCACTGCCCTCTGACTCTTCCTGTGAAGACAAAGCCCTTTCACTTTTCTGATTATTGGCTTATTTCCTGATGGGGCATGTGAACTGCTAGGTCAGAGCTGAGATTTAGGCATTTTTAGTATAAAGAGTGAAATTTGATTCTCCTTTGCAGCATACCCCATTACTTTAGGATCTATTGTTTCTATAATGTCTCAGGTCTTGTAAACTTTTTGGCTGACTGAGTGAAAAAACATCCTAAGGCAGAGGGAAACTCCTGTGGGAGTCAGTGCCAGAAATAGAAATCAAGAAAGCAGAGTTTGGGATGTCGCGCCTATGCTAGTGGTACTGGTGGGAAGGCATGTCTTCTACAAGGCAAAAGCTGAAGGGCGTTTTAATCACCCTTCTGCCAAAGTGAAAAAAACAACTGGATAACTGCAGTAGAGCAGCAAGGTGCTGATTTTCTGTCATGGCATGTTAGGTATCTATGTAGCTGCCATAGCTATTAGTTGCTGCTGGAAGTAGGAGGAAACTATTGAAGGAAACTTCATGACAATGAAACTAAAGGCAAACCTGCTTTGAATCCTCCTTAACTTCACTCTTATTAGCTAGAAAGTCATTGAAAATGTATGGTGGTGGAAACAGAGGTTTAGTAGCTCCTTAACTTCACTCTTATTAGCTAGAAAGTCATTGAAAATGTATGGTGGTGGAAACAGAGGTTTAGTAGCTTATAGTTATCCATGTATGGCTGCAAGCTGGGAAAATATGAGAGAAACTGAAGAATGGGGTGGGATAACCTGTGAGGTCCTCCATAGGCTGCAGTGTGGATATCTATCTGCTTCGCTGTGGTCCTCTATGGGCTGCAGGAAGATAACCTGCTTCACCATGCTCTGCACCATGTGCTGCAGAGGAATCTCTGCTCCAGTGCCTCCCTTTCCTTCTTCTCTGAGATTGGAGTCTGCAGGGTTGTTTCTCTTACATGTACATAAATGTATGTATATATAATGAGATTGAGACAAAGAAGCTTCTCTTTACAATCAGCATCTCTCAGAAATAGCTTTAGGAATATGTGAATACACCTAATGCCTCAGGCCCTTTAGGAAACATGTATAGCCTTTTAGAGCACTGGATGAGTGGAGTGGAAAAAAGAAGTATTAATTTGAAGGGAATATTTGATTGAAATTAAAGAGCCAAAATCCTTTCAAGAATGTGTCTGAATGTCTGTCTGCACATATGATTAGCTAAAAATCAGTTTCTATGGGGCAATGTCAAACCAGGCAAAACTGCATAACATGGTGCACCTATAGGTGGGATAAGAAAAAAAATACAACAGTTAGCACTGATACAGCAACACAGAATTCATAGTATAGATCCCTAGACCCATTTTAGAAATAGGAAAATGAAGTTTTCAAGTACCTCTATGGACCTTGGTTTCATTCATTTGTCCCTAGTTTCCTCAAAGAGTCACAACATGGTTCATAAACATAAATGAAGGCCTAAAGGGGTACTTCAGAACCTACATCCAGAGTTCTTGGTGATCCTCATAAAACTGCTGGGTTGTTTCTGAGTTTCCAGAGGAAATTGGGTTCTCTGGCCATAGGACATTTGCCTGATTAAAAGTAAGCTGGATCTCCAGTGCTAGCTCCATTGATGACTGTGCATTTTATTTAAAGGCTGTTTAATATTAAAATCTGTAAATGGTGACTTTTGTCTTGATCTTGGAGCAAAACTACCTGCAGAAGATGATGTAGGCTTGAGAACCCGAAATGGAATGATCTACCTCCTCACAGCACTTCGGATGCTTTGTATACCCTCGGGAGTGGTAGAATTTAGGTCATTCAGCTTTGCCTCTTGGTTAGGGTTTAGTAGCTCTTGCCAGTCCTCATGAATACCAACTTTTTCCTGTCATCAGACTATGCAGAACAGGTGAACTGCTGAAGGCTGTCAATGCTCCTGCAGGGAGCAAGACTACAGCACAGTGCACAAGCAACCTGGCTAAAACCACATGTGAGTCACTAAGAACCCAGGTGAGAAAGCAAGATCCCTGATGAGCCATTTCTTTGTCATAAGCACACAAGTGTTTTTATTTCTTTTTAAAATAATGCCTTCTTAATATCTTTGCTTTGCTTTAGGTGTAAATAATTAATGTTAATAATTAAAAGTTATTTTACCTCTTACCTCTATTTGTTTTCTGATACATAAAATCATTCCAAGTGACAATCAGACAAATTATTGTAAGAGCAACATTTAGATCAAAGGAAATTTTAAACTGCTTAAGACCTGACAGTCCAGCATATTTCTTTCCTAAATTTGGAAATACATTATAATGAGCGCTCTTCCCAAATGAGTGTGAAATTGAGCAAGACAAAATTCTGGTTTTGCCATGCACCACGTGGGTTCAACTTAGTGCTCTCCTGCGTATAGGTGTAAAGACATGCCTCATGAAGCCAGCTCACTGACAGCCACTCTCAGACTGTCACACTTGCAGTCTAACAATAAGAGGAATGAAATCTGAATACTAAGGCAAAGATAGCCCAAGGTAGCTATTATGAGCAACAAACATGAAAATCTTGGTTAAAGCAAGGCAGGTTTTGTGAGTTTTGGAGCACAATAGAAATATAACCATGAAACCATCCGCCATTTCAGCCTCATACAGTGCTGGAGGTCATTACAAACATGGAAAGGTGTCTCCTGGAAAAGCAAGCTTGTTGAACTATTGTGCTGTTTTTGGCTGGGATAGAGTTAGTTTTCTTCATAGTAGCTGCTAAGGGCTGTGTTTTGGATTTGTGCTGAAAACAGGAATGTTTTTGTTATTGCTGGCCAATACTTACACAAGAGCCAAGTCCTTTTCTACTCCTCACACCACCCCACCAGTGGGCAGGCTGGATGCGCACAAGGAGTTGTGAAGGGATGCAACCAGGACAGCTGACCCCAACTGACTACAGGGATATTCCAGACCATAGGATGTCATGCTCAGCATATAAAGCTGGGGGAAGAAGGAGGAGGTGAGGGGAGTGTTCAGAGTTTTGGTGCTTGTTTTCCCAAGTAACCATTAGACATCATAGAGCTCTACTTCCCTGGAGATGACTGAACACCTGTCTGCTGATGGGAAGTGGTGAATGAATTGCTTGTTTTGCTTTGTCTGAGTATGTGGCTTTTGCAGTGTGTATTCAATTGTCTTTAAAATAACCCACAAGGTTTTTCACTTTCATTCTTAGGTTTCTCTCTTCCATCCTGCAGGGGCAATATAAGCAAATGGCTATATCTGATGTTTAGTTGTTGGCTGGGGTTAAAATGCAACAGTAATGTAGAAGCATCCTTTGAGCCCAATAAGATGACTGAAATTCCCATTAAGAATCTTGAAGAAAAAAATTATTTGAAGTGAATTGGACAGTGACATCCTGACCTCCTGGGTTATTCCAGGGTTTCAGCGATGCTATTGACTCCGTTTCTCCATTGTGTACCTTTGAGAAAAAAAGGTCAAAGTATATAGTATTTTATAGGAATATTAATTGTGACTGCAGTCTCCGCTCTAAAATGGATTATGAAATTGTGTTACATTGGTAGGGTGTTGCCAGTCTTGTTGGTTTTATCAGTCTAAAGAACAAACCTCCAATTTGCTGTCAAAGCCTTTTAGGAACTTTGCTTTTCCCTGACTCAGTAGCACCAAGAGCTGTCCAGATACCTTTAGACTCAAGTGATATTTTCAGATAGATTGTCTGATTTTTGTTAACTGTGAAAGGAAAAAATTATGTGATTTACTTACAATTGTCATCAAACTTAAAGAGAAAGTTACACTGTTATTTATTCTATAGAATGTGTTCTGGGCTCCAGTCTTTGAGGCTTCAGCTTTTTATTCTGAGATTGTTTAAAAAGCAAAACTATCTTTGCATCTGAAACTGATCCTTTGCAATGTTTTGCATTGCTTCAATGCCTATATTCTGCTGCTACCAGGAAAAAAAGTTCTTTCAGGAGACTACTGATGAAAACAAACCTGCATTTGTTCTTGGAGTGTCAATATAAGAACATAGAATCATAGAATAGTTAGGGTTGGAAAGGACCTTAAGATCATCTAGTTCCAACCCCTCTGCCTTGGGCAGGGACACCTCCCACTAAACCATGTCACCCAAGTCTCTGTCCAAACCAGCCTTGAATGTTGCCTGAGATGGAGCATTCACAGCTTCTTTGGGCAGCCCATTCCAGTGCCTCACCACCCCTATAGTAAAGTATTTCTTCCTCATATCCAATCTAAACTTCCTCTGTTTAAGACTGAACCCATTACCCCCTGTCCTATCAGTACAGTCCCTAAGGAAAAGTCCCTCCCCAGCATCCCTATAGGCCCCGTTCAGATACTGGAAGGCTGCTATGAGGTCTCCACGCAGCCTTCTCTTCTCCGGGCTGAACAGCCCCAACATTCTCATCCTATCTTCATATGGGAGGTGCTCCAGTCCCCTGAGCATCCTCGTGGCCCTCCTCTGGACTTATTCCAACAGTTCCATTTCCTTTTTATGTTGAGGACACCAGAACTGCACACAATACTCCAAGAGAGGTCTCACGAGAGCAGAGTAGAGGTTCAGGATCACCTCCCTCGACCTGCTGGTCACGCTCCTTTTGATGCAGCCCAGGATACAGTTGGCTTTCTGAGCTGCAAGGGCACACTGAAGGCTCATGGTCATTTTCTCATTGACCAACACCGCCAAGTCCATCTCCTTAGGGCTGCTCTGAATCTCTTCTCTGCCCAACCTATAACTGTGCCTGGGATTGCTCCCACCCAGGTGTAGGACCTTGCACTTGTCATGGTTAAACTGCATCAGGTTGGCATCTGCCCACCTCACAAGCGTGTCAAGGTCCCTCTGGATGGCATTCCTTCTCTCCAGCATATCAACCGAACCACCCAGCTTGCTGTCATTGGCAAACTTGCTGAGGGCACACTCAATCCCACTGTCCATGTCACTGACAAGGTTGTTGAACAACACCAGTCCCAACACCGATCCCTGAAAACACCACTCGTTACTGGTCTCCAGCTGGACATTGAGCCATTGAGCACAATTCTTTGCATGTGCCCATGCAGCCAGTTCTTTATCCACCTAGTGGTCCACCTATCAAATTGATGTCTCTCCAATTTACAGACAAGGATGTCATGTGAGACAGTGTCAAACACTTTGCACAAGTCCAGGTAGATGACACCAACTGCTTTACCCCTGTCCATCAGTTCTGTAGCTCCATCATAGGTGGCCACCAGATTGGTCAGGCAGGATTTCCCCTTGCTGGGTGTCACCAAGCACCTCGTTGTTTTTCATGTGCCTCAGCATGCCTTCCAGGAGAATCTGCTCCAAGATTTTGCCAGGCACAGAGGTGAGGCTG
>JANRGW010033347.1:0-22500 GCA_024733675.1 Psilopsiagon aymara
GCACTGGAATGGGTTGCCCAGGGAAGTTGTGAATGCTCCATCCCTGGCAGTGTTCAAGGCCAGGCTGGACATAGCCTCGGGTGGCATGGTTTAGTGTGAGGTGTCCTTGCCCATGGCAGGGGGGTTGGACTTGATGATCTTAAGGTCCTTTCCAACCCTAACTATTCTATGATTCTAAGTGTGTCAGTCTGGTAGTGTAGGAAGAGTGCCAAGAGGGTTGTAGTTTGGGGTTTTTTTGGCTCTGCAGTCAGCCCAGTACACAGCAGCAGAGCCTACTGCGCACAAGGGAAAAGGAGTTGCAATAATACTCAGCAGGTGGCTAGGTGTTGTTAACAATTGCAGTAGAAGATGGTATTTGTTCAAATATGATGTGGATTCTGAGTATTTTGCCTTCACGTGAGGACCCAGTAAACAGACACACCAGTCAGTCTTCTTTTTGTAATCCTTCTTGAAGGCAAGGGAGAATCCCAGCTACTTGCATTTAGGTTTTCGTGTTACTCTGAAACCAAACATTCAGTGAACTGCTGCGAAAGGCTCTGGAGGTACTAGTGCTGTAAGTCCTCTGGTTCATTAGGTAGCAGAAGTGGAAATTGTGAAGTAGAAAGGATCAAGCTCATTTATTCGTCATTCCTGTATGGAGCATTAAAGATTTTGCCTATTTAAAATACAGAGTTTATCTGCAAAGAGCAGATGTTGAAAATTTGGGGACTGAATAGGGATTTGTTTGTGTAACTGCAAATCTCTGCATGTAACTATGAAGCTAGTAGGTGCCTGCTTTTTGTGAGCTAGTCTTACATGGTGTATATTCAGTGCGTCGTAATGTATTATATGGCAATTGTTTTATTCTGGAAATCTTTAAATCATGATATTTCTTTTGTAGCCCAGAAGACAGACCTGCTGGAATGAGTGCTTCAGAACTAATTTCATCAGCACGCTTCCCACTGGTGGTAGTAATGAAGAATCCTCTTTTAGCTGTAGAAATGACTGGTTAGTATATACTAGTGCTGATGAGAAGCTGATGGGTATTGCAGGTGCTATAGTTCCTTCTGCTTCTGTCTATATACTAGCTTGAAATATTTTTAGGATTGTATGTATTAAAGGATAAACACAAACTTGTTAAAATTAGTATTTACGGGCACACCTCGATTTCTGTCTTGTGCTCAGCATTAAAATACATGTGTGTGTGCTTTTAATCTCATTGATTTAATAGGAGATAATAAGTTTTATTTTTAGCTCATGTTTATTCTCTTTGCTGAATTCAAGCCTTGGGTAAGAAAGGGTTAGTCCATTTTTTTCCAGCAGCAGCTAGCAAACACTTCACAGTAAATACCCTGGTTTGTATCAGAAAGAATCTGGTTTGTTCTGTGATTCCAAGAGGAATACCTTAAACATACATGAAGCAGTTCTGCTTAATGAGCCTAATACATAAGAACTGGTAAAAAATATTTCTTGGTTGATAAGATGGAAGAAAAAGAACAGTCTGGAAGAACATTATTTGAATGATAGGGCCTAATAAAAACCCCCACAGTGTATATATTTTCAGCAGTCTGTAAAGGAAAAATTGCCATGCATGCAACAGCATTACTTTGTCAAGGATGCAAAATTCCTCCCGTCTTTCAACTCCCCATAGGCGCGTCTCGTGTTTTCTGTTCTGTCTGCCTCATTTATTTAGGGCTGTTACATTTGGTATGACTGCTCTAAACAATAACCATGCATAGTTTCATCATGGCTGTTAAAGTTCTAGTGCAGCTATTTTTTTTTTTTAAATGGTCATTGATAGAAGTAATTATTGAAAATTATGGTGGTACAAAGTTACTGTTTGTAACTTTTTATATGAAATTTGTATTTCAGTACAGAATTCACAGAAGTTGATGCAGCAATCAGACAGAAGAGGCAAGCACTGGAATTGTCCTGTTCATCTGCGATTGCTAGAGCCGAAAGGTATGTGTTTGGCATTCGTAGTGCAGAGGCTCTTAATGTAAGACTTCAAGTTTGGAATTTGATGAATTCAGATTACTCTTTAGATAGAATATCATTTGATCATAGAACTAAACAGTATTTGCATGCAGCTTGTTAATTTTTTCTGTATTTGTCTCATGCTATTTTTATGTCAGCAGATTATTTTTTGTATACCTTACTGCTTTTCTGATGCTTGTGACAAGCATAGTAACTCCAGTGACTTGTACATCTTAATATGCACAAATGTGCTTTTAAATATGTTTTGTATTTGGAAGTTAGTGTTCCATGTTTAAATTATTTCTATCACTAGAAATCAGACTGTTTGCTTTAACATCAGTCAGGTTCTGATTTTCCGTTCACTTCCAATGCTCTTTTCTTATGCATTGGTTCTGACTTCTTTCTTTAACTGTTTATAAACAAATGGCATTTAGAAGGAGGTAAGAGGGGTTCTGTCAAATGAAACATAGAACATAAAGTAATTTCTTTCGTCAAAGAGTAGATGCATATTAAAATACCCTTAGAGTGTTTTCATGAATATAAAGCAGAAGCATAAAAGCCTCCTAATTTTAAAATAACATGGTAATAAATTAGTCTATGATCTCAATTTCACTACGTATCTCTTTCTTTGGCATAAACAAAGGCCAAAGACAGAAGAGCAAGTAAAGACATTTTTAATTATAAGTTGGAAGTAGGATTTAAATACTGATTTTTTTTTTTTACATATACTTTTCCTTATGGAAAGTTTCATTCCAACTTGATGATAATTGAGAAAATGTAGATGGGTAACTAAGCTCTGGTTTTGCACTAGGTTTGCTGAGGGAGCCTAAATAAGTATATATTTGTTTGGTTTGGTTGGAAAGAAAAGCGCCACCTTTACTAAATTGTCATGTTAGATTTTGATGCACAAAAAAGGCTGTCCTGCTAAAGTGCCAAGTCAGTGTTCTATTTTCAGTAGTAGAGCCTACCAATTTGGAGAAGACTGTTCTGTGTTTGGCTTTGAAGAAAGCCAAGTGTTTATTACTTTAACATAACTTGTTCAAACTGTTTTACTAGATTAGGCAATAACATAAACCTGAAATTAAATATGAGAAGGGAAGTTTTGTTTGCTGTGAGCTTTGCCTTTCTCTCCAGCCGTAGTGAGGTTGGAAGTGTCATAGTTGCCTGATGTTTTGGTTTTGTGCATTGTTTCCAAAACTTGCTACAAACAGCTCATGTTAATGCTTTTACTTTTCCAGAATTCCTTTAATGTCTTATGGAGCTGAAGCTGAGACCTTTCTTCTCACTTCTACTACAGTGGCAGGGACAGTTCTTCCAACAAATGTCAGGCCTTTGGAAAACTTTGGTAAACTTTTTTTTTGTAAGTTTTATTTATAGCTCATGTGGAGTACTGTTAAATTAGATTCTTAGAAAGCAAAGTGGAATATATAGTTACAGTTTACGGGGGGGGAAGTTTTGGTGCAGTTTGGTACTATTTCAATGTCATCTGGTCTATTTCTGAAATTAGAATATAGAAGATGAATCAGCCACCCCAAAATACACATAAGTGTTCTTCATTTGAAGATTAAAAGAAGTATTTTATGTGACTTAATTCCATTTCTAGACTCAACACTTTCTTTATTATTATAACTTCTTTTCTTACTGCTCCAGGATAAATCTCATTTTGATGATGCTTGATATATTTCAGTGGTGTATCATGCAGTGTGAGGGACAAATTGTTTCCTGTCAGAGAAGAACAGTGAGGAAACAGTGCAGTGTATGGATCTGTTTTAGTATGCCTACAAGCTCTACAGGGCAAAAGCTTGCAGAAGTGCTTGAGCTCCAGGATCTGGCAGGAATTAAGAAGAAGACCTTCTTCCAGTTACTTTAACGGCCTCCCTCTCCATAGTCAGCAAGAATGTAGTTTCACTTCCAATAGGCTGCACAAGTTCAAAGAAGTGAAAACAAAAGAATGCTGGTTTTTAAGGCTAGGGTTAATACCTTCTTTGAACTGGGAATTAAACTGTTTTCACCTGACTAGTAGGCAAAGAGATAGGAGAGATCTGGGTCTCATGGCTTACAAAAATTGAGGAAATGAATGTCTGGGAAGAGTTTAGTAGAAAGATTGTGGAAAAATATGTTTTACTCATTCATATTCTTCATTCTTTTTAAAGGTACATATTTCACCTCCACATTGCCCAGAGAAAGATGTATAGGTTGCTCCTTAGGGACTCTGATGCTTGGCAATTGAATTTAACTACTTCAGCTTCTAGTACCAATGAGTGTACATGCTAGCTCCTATCTCTTGACTTCTGATCACCTTCCTATTTAGACAGTCAGGCTTCTTTGTTAGCATGCACCAGAAGCATTTTAACAACAACAAAACCAACCACCAACCCCAAAACCAGTTCTTTCTCTCATCAGAAAGATAAATAATATTTAAATAAGCTGCAGAGTATTTTTCAACATTAGGTGCTTAGAACGTGTGAATAAATAGCCTAATGTTGTGCGTGTGCTCACAGGCCAGAAACCAACCGTATACTGGTCTGCATCAAAAGAAGTGTGACCATCAGGTTGAAGGAGGTGATCCTGTCCCTCCGCTCTCATGAGACCCCACTTGGAGTACTGTGTTAAGCTATGGTTTCCCTCCAGAGGATGGCCACGAGGATGATCAAGGGCCTGGAGCCACCTCCCCTATGAAGATAAGCTAAGGAAGTTGGGGCTGTGCAGCCTGGAGAAGAGAAGGCTGAGTGGAGACCTCATAGCAGCTTTCCAGTGTTTGAAGGGGGCCTACAAGGATGCCAGAGAGGGACTCTTCGTGAGGGGCTGTAGCGATAGGACAAGGGGTAAAGGGTTTAAACTTCAGCAGGGGAGATTTATGCTGCGTATAAGGAAGAAATTATTCTGAGGGTGGTGAGGCAGTAGAACAGGCTGCCCGAGGAAGTTGTGCATGCGCCATCCCTGGCAGTGTTCAAGGCCAGGTTGGACAGGGTCTTGGGCAACATGGTGTATGTAGCATGAGGTGTCCCAGCCCATGGCAGGGGGTTGGAGCTAGGTGATCCTAAGGTTGCCACCCTAAACCATTCTGTGATTCTATGAATTGTTGATATTATCAGCAACTAATTTATAAACACTCATAATATTGTCAACTCCTAAGACGGAACATGGAACTAAATCCTTTATGCTGGTTTTGGGGAGAAGTGGCAGATTTTGAATTTGAGTCTTGATAAGAAAAGGAAATTCTTTTTTTTTTCCTCCAGATATTTTTGTCTTTCAGCTCATAGCGTTGCCTCCAGGGTTGTGCTGGGGGGCATGGAAGTATCAGTGATGTACCTTGAATCTGCCTGAATCTTCCCTGCAGCTGTTGCAGGTTTCTTTTTAGATTCTCTGACCACTAAATAGTCTTTTTGCTAATTTGACCCCAAAATGTATCAGTGAATCTACAAATACCATAATGGTTTAGGTTGGCAATAGGCAACTCTTTTGCATGATTAAAATATTTTAAAATAAGGATTCAGTGGGCTGAAATCCCTTGTATTTGGTCCAAGTCCAAAGCTGGTGAAGCTCCTCAGTTAAAATTTACAAGTAGTAAGGAATGCTGGGAAAGGGACTGTGCTTCATGAGTAGACTTTGAAAGTGCCACGGAAATAACTTGTCTTTTAATTCTGTCAGGATTCTCACATGCCTCTTGTGTTCTGGTGGTGGCACTGGTGGTGGTTGTTATTACAGGCTGATTTCTTTCCCTGTGAGGAAAATAACCACAGATATTAAATATTTGTTATGACGTGTAACATCCAACCTGTTTTCCTGGCTATTGCAGTGGGTTTGAAGACATAGTCAGAGGCAGCCCTATGTGACTGAGTTAACCACTGTGAAGTCCCTTACTAATGAAATTACTGGGCAGACTGTTACAGTAGATACCTCAAATGGTGTGAATCACCCTAAACTCCTTTGGAAGCTCTTTATAGCACACATTGTTGGTTTTTTTAAGTACATGGTACCTTCTATACAAAGTTGGGTTTCATTATCTGGAGTGGCAATTTGATCATTTTTGATCAGACATCCAAAACTGTGTTTTTTCATGTTCAGGCAAATTATTACATTTAAGTGGGAGGTGAGAGGAGATGATTATACTCCTGTGCTCTGCTCTAGCCTTTCAACAAAGGCTAGCTAGGTGCTTGTGAAGTTAATTCTCTAAGGTTATTGGGTTACCTGTTTGTATTTAATTGGCAGTGATACACTTTTCATTCCGCTACAAAGTAGTAAGCGTTGGAAAGAGACTTTTTGTGTTGTTACTCACTTGTCTTATTCCTGTCTTATCCTTATATAACCTGTTTAAGAATACATTAAAGAAGTATACATGAAACAGTAACGTTACACAGAATTAGAATCAAGTGGTTTGGTGTGATGGGATAAATTTATTGCAAAAATCCGTAGTAGTTAATGTCGGCAAATTTCCACTATTCGTGTATGAAATTGAAGCTGTAAAAAGAATTAATTTAAACACCAAATTCTTGATGCTTTCTGAGAAATGCATATCGTATGAAACAAATTAATGGACATCTCAAGAAATTTAGTTCTGCAGTGTTACATTCAAGTATATTTTCTTAATTATCATTAATCTTTAATTCCTGAGCTGTCCCGCATTAGCTTTCTTTCTTAGGTGTCAAGAGTACAGCCTGTCCCTTTGGAGTGAATATAACCCTTGGCTTCCCTACAAAGATTTTTGTCGAATTGTGGATAGCATGAAATAAATGAATGCAGTATCATCAGAAGAACTCATGTGCTGCTATATGTGACTTACAGTTGTTCTTCTTATAGCTTTAGTTTTGGGGTTAAACTCCTAGCCTATCCCAAGACTTGCACTCTTGATTCAGTTTGTTAGGTGCCGTAGGCACCCTGGGTGCCTTGTTGGTAGAGTTTTAAGTCCAGTTTGCTGTGGAGCATGCACGGTCTGTCTTACAGCTGGTGCACTGTCCAATATTTTATGTTGTAGAGAGATACCCTATCCTTGCTGCTTCCCACATGGTCATCCATTGATGGCCATTTAACAGTATCTCTGCCTGTAGTATTGAGGCTTCACTGCCAACAGGTCTAGATTATAGAATGCCAGGAACTGCTATATGCTGTGGCAACATTTCATGTTGAATCTTAAATTGTATTAATTGAGGATATCTGTCGAACCAGAGAAGGTCATTTATGGTTTTAACTGTTTAGATAAATGGTTATTACCAGACTTTAATGAATTCTGCTTTTATTAGAATCTTTAGGTAAAGGATACGCTGTTGCATGTACCCAAGAAGGAGAAGAGAAAAAGCAAGCTTCTGGTTCGTCTGGTGCTAGAGGAACTAGAAGGAAATCAGTTACTACTACTCCTAGAAGAAGGTCTGCACGAAACAACAAAAATGAGACTTTGGGTCCATCTCGGAGCTCACCTCGGTCGAGCAGTTCTGCGTGCAGTGCCCCTGATGGCAACAGCCAGTCTCTGAATAAATCTCCTTCAGAGCCAGAGAAGGCTGCTCCAAAACGAAAGTCTAAACGAATAGTTAAACAACAAACACCGGTGACTAAAAAGAAACTGAGAAGTTCTGCACGTTCTGAAAAGTCACACAGTGATTCAGTGGAAGATGATGATGTTGCTGAGCCTGAAGCAGTTGTGACATTAGATAAAGACCAACAGTCAGATAGTGAAAGCGCAAGCCTTCCGCAGAAGGATAACACAGAAGCAGAATCTGCTAATGGATTGGAAAGGTGTAGTGAACATGCAGAAACTGAGGAAACCGCAGGGGAATGTGGCAAAGATGAGGATACTTCAGGGAGTGTGGATGCAAGTAGTTCCAGTGTCCAAGAACCTCCAATACTAACCTTAGGAGGTGGAAATCAAGAAATCAAAGTAGAATGTGTTACTGAAAAAAATGCAGATCTCAAGAATCAGGAGATCTGTGAAGATACTCTTGAGCAAATGGAAACAGTAGCTAGTCCCAAAGATGAAGTGTGTGATCATACAATTGTTGAAGAAGTAGATCAGACATTGTCTACTCCTCAGAATGAATTAATGGAGAATATAGAAACTTCAGCAAAAGTAGATCAACCCATAGCTAGTCCAGAAAATGAGTTGTTGGAATGTCCAGAACCTTCGGGAAAAGTTCAGCCATTAGAGAGCCCCAGAAGCGAAATGCCTGAATGCCCAGAAGCCGTAGAAATAGAAGATTCCAAGGCTGAAGAGAAAACAGCAGTAGTCTGTGCAAGTACAGATACTGAAAACTTAAAAACTGTTCAAGATGAAGAACCAGATACATTAACACGTGATGTTTCTGTGGACAGTACATCAGAGCAGTGCTTAGAAGGGAGTGCTGTGCCAGAAAGCAAAGAGGGTAGAACTTCAGAGACACCCCAGGTAAATGTTGAACATAAACATTTTGGTGAAGATAACAATGAAATGATACCGATGGATTGTGATTCATTTTGCAGTGACCAGAATGAAGCTCAGATTGAACAGTTACCACCGGTTGAAAGTACAGAGCAAGATGAAGTAAACTCCTTACAGTGTGATGTGGAAAACTGTACATCAGTCTCAGGACTTTCTGATGAAAAAGGTGAAACTGTTCCTCAAGAGAGAGCGTGCCAGTCAGAACTCAAGAAAGACAAAAAGACTCGAACTAGAAGATCTAGGTTTCACTCTCCATCAACAACTTGGTCTCCTTCTATGCGAGAGGGCAGGAAATCTCAGTCACCATCCCCTAAAAGGGAGATGAGCAGAGACAGGAGCTCTCGATCACCCAAGAAGGAAGCTGGGAGGGAGGGAAGGAGATCCTTATCTCATTCTCCAAAGAGAGAGGCACTCAAAGATGAGAAAAAAACACCGTCTCGATCTCCCAAAAGGGAAACTGTCAGGGAAAGCAGGAGATCTTCTTCTCGGTCAAGAGCTAAAGATTTGTCTCCGAGGCAGAAATCTAGGTCTCGAAGCAGTGATAGAGACAGTCAGAGAAGAGATCGTGACAGAGAAAGAAGAAATAGGAGATGGTCTAGGTCACGCTCACGATCTCGGTCAAGGTCCAGATCTAGGACAAGAAGTAAAGGATCTTCGTTCTCTAGAAATGAGAGGGACAGTCATTCTCCTCGATGGAAGGACAGATGGACAAATGACAGCTGGAGGAGTCCCAGAGGAAATGATCGATACAGACGAAGTGATCAAGAGAAACAGAGTGAAAGTCTTAAAAAAGAGAAGGACAACACAGAAAAAAACAATGATGATCAGTGTTCTTCAGACAACAGGAGGAATGATTGTCCAGACTGGGTAATGGAAAGAATAAACTCAGTTCCTGAAGTCAGGAACAGAGAGAGAGAAAAACCGCATTGGGAAGATAACAGGCATGACAATTCAGGTCACTCTTGGAATAAAAACTATGGTTCAGGTTGGATTCGAAATAGAGGGAGGGGTTATCGTGGCCGAGGTGGGCGTGGAAGAGGTGGTTTCATGTATGGAGACCAGAGTGAAAATCACTGGCAAAATAGAAAACCTGTCTCAGGGAGCTCAAATGGTTCTGGGAATGAAACCTCAAGGTTCTCGGAACATCAGCCATACAAGCGTAAGAATGAACAAGATTACTCTTTCGATACACCTGCTGACAGATCTGGGTGGACATCTGCATCCAGCTGGGCTGTAAGGAAGACTTTACCTGCTGATGTGCAGAATTACTATTCAAGAAGGGGATGCAACTCATCAAGCCCACAGTCTGGATGGGGAATGAGACAAGAAGAGGAGGTGCCTGAACAAGGTATATTCATAGTTTTGAAACGTAAGAGCTTAGTCACAGCTGTAGTAGCTGAGTAGAATCCAAGCCGTGCTCTCTCTCAAGGAGATTGGTTCTTAAAAATAATTCGGGGTGAATCCATAGTCTTTTTACGATATGGAGGCTTTTAGGTATGGGATTTGGGGATTTCTGGTGATTTGATGGCTTTTTAGTTTTGCTTAAAAGTTCGGTTTAAAGACTGCATCTGAAGAGTGCTACTTAAGTAAATTGAGTGGCTGAAGAGAAATTGTATTCTCTTCCAAGTTACTTTTAGCATCTGCATGCCTTTCAAAAAGGGTGAATTTTTTTTTTTTGAAGACTTATATTTGCCTTCACAGACCCACATGGTATATTCTAGCAATGACACATCACTGTGTTGACATTTATCTTGCTTCAAAATATGCATTTCTTCTCTAAATGCTTTAAAAATAATCTAAGGAGATTAGTAAGTGCAAACCCAATACTTTTACTGTGCTTCAGCGTTACAATTCCTCTAAAGCTTCAGTAGAGGTCTCATATTTTGAAGTATTTTATATCTAAAAGGTAACTGGCCTGGTGGAAATAAACTTTCTTGTAGTGAATTAACTGTGGATGAGATTACTTCTGAATAGGTAAGAATTCATCCACAGATTATGAATGCCCTGAAGTGTTAAAAGTATTTTAAAACATGTGAATTGTATTTGAAAATGATAAAATCCAGTTCAGAAGACAGCCACGCTTGCACTTTCCCATTGTCTCCTTGGTTTGTCTTTCATTTTTATCCATTTTCATCCGATATGCCAGCAGCTTTCTTCCTCTTTCAAAGACAACTGCATTGGCGGCTTCTGAGGTTTGGGGCAACTTTGTCAACCTTCAGTCTGCTGCAGGCAAAGTTTATTAAACCTTTAATTGAAGACATGGTGCAGTTTGCAGTCTTTCGATTACACAGTTCAGGAGCAATCACACTGTTACCTTCACTTCCAACCTCAGTGATGCTGTTAGCCCGTGATCTTTAAAAAAGATGATTTGAGATGAAGCATAAGGGTTTAAGTCCCATTCCCTGTGAATTAGGTGGCAGTGGGTTCCTCAAGGAAGAGATTCTAAGGGAAGAACATGTGAATTATAAACCATCAGCTGTTTCTTAGAACTGATTTCTTGCTGCTAAATGTTATTCTGGCTCCTGTTGAAGATAGAATGAGCTTCTAAAGTAATTCTTTTAAAGAAGTGCCACCCCAAGAGGTTTTTTTTTTTACTCCTGGACTTTACCTGTTGTACCATTACAGGGCTTTTGAAAAACTCTGAATATGAGCATCTTTGAAATTGGTTGAGGGCATTTTATTGTTCAGTGGAAGAAAACCCAGCAGATTATTTCTGTAGTTAACAGGAATGCTCAGGGAGTGTGTGTGAATCAGGCAAAGGGGAAGTGCAGCATACGACTGACCTTCTGCAATTGCTGGAGAAGTTACGTTGTCGTTCTGCGCTTTGCTGGTGAATTACTGTTTCGGTGTGATGAAATAATTTATTAGCTGTGCTATGGGAGTAGGTAGAGAAAATAGAAATTCAAACTGGAAACTTCCATAGTAACCTGAACTTTTTTTAACTCCAGGCCTGGCATTTGGCTCACTGACGTGTCTGATGATGAGTGCTGTGCCATAATGTAATGCAGTATCTTTAAGATACTCAGGTTATAGACAGCTCTTTGATATTCCATACCTTTGAAGAGTTGGCTTCACTTTTGCTTTATGAAGTGCAGATTTTCTACTTAATATGCTACCTGCTTTTTCTTTTGATAGATCCAAACCTCAAAGACCAAGGCAACCAGCAGAGTGATGGTTCTCAGTTACCAGTGAATATGATGCAGCAACAAATGAATGTAATGCCACAAGTGAATGCACAGCACCAGCCTATGAATATCTTCCCATATCCAGTGGGTGTCCATCCTCCTCCCATGATGAATATGCAAGGAAACCCTTTCAACATCCCCCCTCCAATGCCCATGCATCATCTCCCTACCGGAGTGCCTCTCCTACAGGTAGCTGCCCCCACAAATTTGTCTCAGGGATTACCTCCGCCTCCACCTCCCCCCCCACCATCTCAACAAGTCAACTACATTGCTTCACAGCAAGATGGAAAACAATTGCAGGTATGCTTTATCAGAAGCCATGACAAGAGCAGTGTCAAAGTAGTAACAGTTTAACGGTTTCTTATATTGAATACTGTAGTCTTGATAAATTTATACTTGCAGTTTCTTTCTCTCTTGCCTGTCTTCTTTCGCCCCACACTAAATTTAAAGCGAAGGTATCTGTGAGGATCTGAGTTGGTTTGGCACTATAGCTTTTAAATGATAATACACAACACCATAACTGGGTTTTGTGGTAACAAGGCGTTCCAGCTGGTAATGGAACACTGAAAAATTTATCAGTGGTGTCTGTTGCCTTTTTCTTCTTACAAGTGCCCCATTTCCAAAACTGAAGTGTTCTCTTTCAAAACCTGATTCTTAAGCTTAGGGAAATGTTTGAGTCCCCTTTTATCAGCGTTTAGGAAGTGACCTAAACATTGTTGTTGCGATTCTCATCCCATGGGGTCTGCCAACAGAGGGAAAATTACCGAGTACTGCATGGCACCCAGTTGTTGCACACTTCCATTCTCCAGCTGTCATTGTCCTTGACAATGTCATTGTCATTCACACATGCGCATTTTGTTCTGTTCCGTCTTTTGAGCTTTTTTGTTAGTAATTTCCAAGCTTTCTTTGGTGTGTTCTACGTCCCTCTTCTTGCCTGAAACGCCAGAGTTTTGCGTGCCATGTTTGAGCCCTAACCCCCACTTCATTTCTCCATTTTCAAAAAGATTGCTGTGCTTGGGGCAGGTCAGGCGGTCTTTTTATGCCTTTCAAAACAACCTTTGTGTATGTGAGCTCTTCCTCTAGTCAGATGTTTATATTAAGAGCTTTTATATCAGGGAAAGGAATATGAACAACTTGCAATAGAATGCATGGCTCTGTGAGGAGACGTAACACAGCATCTGTGATGTGTAAAGGGCTCTTCAGGGGCTGACCGGGGCTTGTGGTTTTGTTCTGTTGCAGGCTGCTTGCTCTAACCTAAAATGCTTTCCACTGCATTCCAGGTTAAAAAGTGATGTTGTACAATGATGATTTCTAACCCTCTGTTTTCATCCATCATCTCTAAAGATTGGAAGTGAACTGATAAATTGCGTATATTCTTCTCAGTTTCAGCTGCTGTTACCATTCATATTCATTAACTTAGAACAAAAGGAACTTAAGTACTGTGGAAAATCCTGAGGGGTGTTATAGGCCATTTGAAGTAAAGTGTACTCTGCAAGGTACAGTTGGAACTAAGATGCGGGTAGGCTGCTTGTTGGTTTGATTAATGCCTGTGGTCTGTAATGAAAATATTTTCACAATGGAAGTCCAGCAGGTTTAACTCCTAAAACTGTAAGAAGTCAGAATGTAGGCTATAGACCTCTGTGAAACAGTATCTAGTGCAGCAGTAAATAGTTTCTGTATGTGTGTATTGCTCAAAAATACAGCTGTTTGTTAGCAAAGCCCCTGTTCCGTTTGCTGCTCTCGCCTGTTGTTGTGGAATGGTGTCCATGAACCGGAATGCTCTTGGGAGCTGCTGCTGCTTTTGAGTTTTCACTGAACAAGTCCTCAGTGGTAGCGCAATAGGAATTACTGAATGCTGCAGGACTCCACCTGTCCTTCCTGTTGAAAGGAGGATAAAGAGAGCGCACTAGCGAGCATCAGCATGCTGACTGAAACAGCTCAATGTCTGTGTCCTTTCCAAGGAGCTCAGGTTCCTGTTTCATTATCTTTTCATCTGGATAAATGCATTAAAGGGAGCAATGGTGATTACACACAAGAAAAAAGCAGCAGTTAGATTAGCCTGCTAGAGACAGGTTGGGAGTGTGGGTTCTTGGCTTGTGCCAGAAGTGAGCTGTCTGAGGGCTACTTTACTTCTCAGTTCCAAAGTATCAACAGTGCCTGGGTCTATTGATGGTGTTTGGAAATGTACAGGAAATGGCTTTTCCTGAGGAACAGATCCTGGTGCTTCAAGCAGCATTTCTCCTCTAGGCTCCAGTAGGCTTGTAGGTGGTCTGAAGTTCATGTGGAAGTTCAAGCTGATAACAACCATGAAAGTAAATGTTTTCTCAGAGCAGCATTGTTGTGGTGCAGGAATGCAGGTGCGGTCTGAGGTTACTTGAATGTGTGTACGTTAGCCCTGTGACAAGAAGAGAGGTTCCGTGGCCATGAGGTTCCTGCCCCTTGTGCTAACTAACATCTTCCATGCCTGTTTGCAGGGTACTGTGGTTGTTTTATCCTTGAGATCAAAGCAAGAATCTTCACCACCACTGTGGCACATGGAGGAGGCTTTGCTTTAAGAGCTTTATCTTTTTTTCCTCTGAGTAGATTTCATGCAATGTGTGTACCTTCCCTAATAATGAACAGTGTGGAAATCAGCTGATGAACCACAGCATGTAGTACTCATGTTCTTTCTATAGCTGCTGAGTCTTCTAGAAAGGCGTATTGTCATACTGAAGGGTAACTGTATTAACTGCTGATAACTTCTTGAAACAGGGTACTCCAAATGCTGCTCATGTAAGTAATAACATGAGTGCTCCAGCCTTGCCTGCTCCAGCAGTCCTGGGAAACACGGGAACAGTTCAGGGACCAAGCTCGGGTAATGCAACATCGTCGAGTCACATCAAGAGCGTTAATGCAGCTGTAAAAGTGGGAGAGAGCAAAGCAAATGTGACAGTGGAAGCCAGTGCAGATAGCTCGAAGAAGGACCAGGCAAGTTCAGAGTATACTTTATATAGAGACTGCTTATTTATGTATAAAATATATATTAAAATTTTATGTATTATGTTTAATTTTGTACACTAAAAATTAGCAAACCATGGCAAGTACACTTCCGTGCACTGTGCTCGATACCATCGTGCATGTGATACCTTTGTGGCAGCTGTAAGACATAAACTAGCAAGCCTTTTTTATGTCGTCTCCCTTAAAGCATCACTGTTAAGAATATTACTTTGATTGCTGTGGGACAGCATTATGGTCTGAGTAAAACACAGGCAGCTTCCTGAGAGCTGAAATGTGAGTGAGGGGAGTGTGGGTTTTCCAGCCTTCGTAATAACTTGTATTCTGTAAAGTTTCAATCTGTGATAAAATGCTGCATCCGCAGGCAGTGAAAAATAACGCTCCAGTTTGTTTCTTGATCAGAAATTGTTAATTCAAGAAAAAGCGGCACACGAGGTCAAACTGGCTATTAAACCCTTCTACCAGAATAAAGACATCACTAAGGAGGAGTATAAAGAAATAGTGCGAAAAGCTGTAGATAAAGTAAGTCGACCAAGTGATCTGAAATGTGTGCGTTTCAGTTGAAGTGGTGTTTGGGTAATGTCTCAATCTCGTGGGCACAACGGGTAGGTGCTGGGAAAGGGGAACGGGAAAGGCAAAAGTACTTCCATCTTTGTCCACCCGCGAGAGCTCTCGTCTCCTCGCAACGTACCGCATTCACTGTGAGAGATAGTTGGGTGGGAATTCAGAAGGACCTAGGAAGCAGCTGGGGAGTATGGGGGGTTTCCAGAGTCCTGCCTGAGATGGGGAAAGGGGGGGTGTTGGGAAAGTAAATAAATGATGTGGAACAGCGGCAAATCAGCAGCAGGGTTTCAAACGGGGGCTTTTCTTTAAACTGTTTCAGGTTTGCCATAGCAAGAGCGGAGAGGTTAATGCTGCAAAAGTGGCAAACCTGGTGAAAGCCTATGTGGACAAATACAAACATTCACGGAAGAAGAACCCCGAAGAGGCCATCTCCTGCGAGAGGAAATAGAATGTGCTTTCGATTGTTGATTTTCTTCTATCTGCAAAGTGCAATTGCAACGTGAACCGTTAACTGAAAATTGTACATGACACTGATTGGAACCTGGTTTTGATAAACTTATTTTTCAATGTAGTATATAATGTTTTGTTCTAAAGAAATAGAGACCTACAGGGCAACTTCTTTATTCCTTTTTAAAAGCAGATGTCTAAAAAAGAAGTGAAATAAATGTGTAAAGAAGAATCATTAGGGATGTACGATTGTGTGGATACTTAGATGTACAGCATTTTGACTTGAATAACTGCATTAAACTAGAATCTTCTGAGTACATTGCTTTTGGAACAGGTATGTACAGTACATGGAATGGGTCAGATTTAAAGTGAATTTTTTCTTTTTGATTTCTCCCTAATTATAGCAAATATAAAGTATTGCCTTGACAGAGATTTCTAGCGTTAACTGGACAGGCTCAATGCAGGGGTCACAATGTATATAAAAAAGCAGGTGGAGTTGTCTGAACAGAAGAACTGTTTAGATTTTAAGGAGAAAAATCATAGACAGTGAAGGGCAGTGCCCAGAGCCGTGGGCGCTGCACATCTGTTGTAACACCAAATAAAAATGATGCTGCTTGGTTTTGTTTGTACGTTTTCCACTTTGTTTCAAGATAGTGGGTGAACTTAAACGACTTTTATGTGCTGACATACACACACACAGTGACAACCTCAGATCACGTCTAACCCTGCCCTTAGCTAGTAGAGAATTAGCAGTCTGGAGCTGGATATGCCATAAACCAGTTTCCAACTCCTTCACTTGACTTAAAGAAGAATTTGTTACTGGGCTCCCAGCTGATCAGAGAGGGCCAGTGGTGCACATCTTAGCTGCATCATACTTTTCTTCATTAACTAGGGCCTGTAGCATGGAGCTCCAGGCTGGTGTTGGTGAATGGTGCAATCTGAAATCACATGCACCAACTCTTCTACTTCCCCTGAGCACTTTTGTGTAGGGAGGGCAGCAGAAGTACCACAAGCATTTTAAAAGCAGACGTGGGGTCACCAAATGTGGCAGGGGAATGCCTACACCTAAGGTAAAACCAGTTTTACTGAGGTAGCAGCAATACTGAGATCATGGAATAGTTAGGGTTGGAAAGGACCTTAAAATCATCTAGTTCCAACCCCCCTGCCATGGGCAGGGCCACCTCCCACTGTTCCTTATGGAAGGAACAGCTTGGGATCCATCCAGATTTGAGTAGAGAAGTATTCTTACTCTGAGACAGGAACAGTTGTTCCCTTACTCTCAGACATGACACTTTCAGCACTCCCCCTCCAGTCCTGCCATGCAGCAACAGCCTTTGGCCTTGGCTCAGCCTGGATTCTGCTCCAGCCCCAGATTTCCTGGCCCAAAAACCTGAATAAACCGTTTGGACAGAGAGTATCAGTCAAGTTTTCTGAGAAGTTACCTCTCTGTACCAGTAGTTCCCCATTTAACTCTTCTTGGCAGAAAACCCAGCCTTGCCCTGCAGTAATTTCTGCAGAGGCCTGAGGATGAAAGAAGGGACACACACCCCTGCATACACACGTGGTTAGAGATACACGTATGTGTAAAATCTGTGATGTTTGTCACAAGGGTTGATCGCTTGGTTTTAACCATGACTTTCTGCAGACTTAATGAAGCATTTGACTGTCTCTATTTATTTTTGTGTGCCTAAATAAGAATGCTGTGTAAATTAGAAACAGAGAGAATACATTTTCTACAGTCAAGGCAGGTTTTAGCTTTTTCAGAGTACTCAGTTTTACACTGTGGTAGCAATTTGTATGATCTCTTGAACTATTTTAAGCTAAAAGGGGGTTAGCACTTTCTGAAAGATGTTGTAGCAAATTGCTATGTCTCTCCTGGTTTATCACGCTGTGCGTACTTAATTTCTATTTCCTTTTCCTTCTCTGGACTTCTAAATTTTAATGCCTTTTATATCTTTTTACTCTATACAGTTGAGCCTTGCTATAAAGCTCCTCTCAGGAGCCAGAGAAGTGTTCTGTGGGTTGTTTTCCCCTTCTAGAGGAGAAGTGGAAATGGGTGGAGGACTCAGACTGGGAGATGGGGTCACTGATTCCTTGTGTTGCAGCTCCTGGCTGGCAGATAAGCTGTCACTTGCTGCCATGTTGCTGGGACTATAGTGATGCTCCACTGTATTTCAAAGCATAATGAAGAAGATGGATAGAATAGCATGTGATCAGTAACTTGATTTTTTACAATGAAATACGTCAGAATTTAGCCGAAAATACGCGGTTCAATACAGTGTCGGTGTTGAATTAAAGAAATGCATTGCCTTAATCCATAGCCTCTCCTCTTGTTTTTTCCCGAAGAGCAGTAAGGAAGGCGCGTACCTCAACCTCGTTGTTTGTTACGTAGCATGGAAGCTGGATTTCTGTTTCTTGGAACTCCTCGGGCTGCAGGTCCCACGTGCACTAGCGCTGGAGGCAGGGGATGGGGACGCTGAGCCCCCAGGTGGTGGGAACTCCATCGATACAAATTGCCTTGAGGAAAACAATTGCTGTGTACCGTCGTGTGAACTGATGCAGAGCAAAAGGGTTTTCTTTGCACTCCTTCCTCTCACTGTGCATTGTGCGTGAATGTCTCATCGTAAAGATGGATCTTGTGAGCGCAGTGGCTGGCCAAAGTCCATCATACGGTGTCTGTAGCATAAAGCTGGAGTGCTGTCTACTGAAAAAATACTCTAAAACCCGGTTTGTGTAGTGCTTAACACTTTCTAATAAATCCTTTTCACTAAGCTGGCAGTCGTCCATGTCTGGTCTTAATCGGGTCTGTCTCAAGTGGTTTAATTCCAAGTGAATGGCTGAGGGAACTGGGGTGGTTTAATCTGGAGAAGGGAAAAATTGAGGGAGATAATACCTTATCACTCTATAACAAACTGAAAGGAGGATGGAGACAGGAGGTGGGTGGTCTCTTTCTTCCCAAGTAACAAGGGATGGGACAAGTGGTAACAGCCTCAAGCTGGGCATGGGGAGGTGGAGATTGGGTATTAGCAAAAACTTCACGGAGAGGGTGCTCAGGCGTTGGAACAGGCTGCCCAGGGCAGTGGTGGAATCACCCTCTGGAAGCCTTCAAAAACCATGTAGATGAGGCCCTCAGCAATGCGGTTTAGTGGTGGACTTGATGTAAACATCTTTTCCAGCCTAGTTGTTTCTGTGAATCAGAAAGCAATGTGTAATCACTGCTGTACATACACCTGTTTACTCTTACTCCATGTTGTTTGCCCCCCCCCCTTCTGGTTTGTTTTCAGTCAGCCTGTCCTCTCGCTGCCTTGCCTGCCTGCAGATGCTCCAAGCTGAAAGAAAGGAGCAAAATACATGCGGCAAAACATCCATGTACTGTGCGTGCTGCAGCGGTCACTCGAGGTGCTGGGTCTGGTAAATCATGGTGGGGTTTGGCCTGTGAGCTGATCCACTGCATGGACCACACAGATCAACCCAGCTCCGTCCTACGCACCATGTACCCATCCGAGCCACAGGGCTCACTGAAGGAGCCCAGGGGGGATTCCACACGCGGTAGCCCGCCTTCGTGGGGAGCTGTGTCCAGGCATCACTTTGCTTTCTAGATTAACCCCAGTGTACGTCCCTGCAGTACCTCCACAGATCGTGCAGACACAAGCAGTGGGAGAGCCTCTTGCTCTTGAAGGCGGCTGGCTGGCTGCTCCGTGACATCCCAAATGGATTTGTTGGATTTGGGTTGGTTTGGCTGGGCGGTAACATCCAGGGTGGGAAAGGATCCTCTTACCCGATACTGCTCTGAGGGTGTCTTGGTTCTGTCACTGCACTTCTTACTCATAGATGGTCTTAGGGAAGAGGGCACCACTTTGAGGAGCAGGGGTGGACATGAAGGTCGAGACTCGGGCTTGGTGAGGAGGGAGGCCCAGAGGTGTCAGTGCCTTGAGGCCAAGTCTTCAGAAGAAGAGCACTCAGCAGCCTGTGCTGCCTCTGTAAGCAGCTCCTGAAGCTGCACTCACAACATTCACATCAATCAGTGCTTTACAAAAAGTAGAGACACGAATAAGGACAACAAAGCAGAAATGTTCAAGGCCAGGCTGGACGGGGCTTGGAGCAACCTGGGCTAGTGGAAGGTGGCAGGAGGTTGGAACTGGATGAGCTTTTCATGGTCCTTTCCAACCCAAACCGTTCTGTGATAACCCATGTCATGAACTGAAGAGTATGCAGCAGCTTTCGAAGTAATGAAGCATGGATGGAGATGCACTGACCTAGGGGTGAAATAAACAAAGCCCCAGCACTAAAAGCACAGGTACCTGCACAAAAAGACCCGAAGCTGTGGGAAGGCACAGGCCAGGATATGAAACTCGACTCCTACTTTTCCAGTGTCACTCACTCTCTGTTCCCATGGATTCATGGGCCAGCAGTGCACTTCTGAGCGATCTTCATTTCCACGGACTGCAGTAAATAGAGGGGATTACAGCAATGCAGTAGATGCTCATTGCACGCAGTAAATAATCAAACCAGGGTGGAATCCAACACAGAGAAAAATGACTGCAGGAGCCAAGCCCAAGGAAATTTGGCAGCAGGATGTCATGTAATTATGTTTGAGAAATTGCGTCTGAAACCACCGGATTTTTTATGAGGAGCATCAATCAACACACCAGTGATTCCTCAGTGCTTCGGTGCAGCAGCAGGTGGGAGAAAAGACAGGAATAACTCCTGGAAGTCGGAGTTTACCTATAAATTCCTGATCCTCTTACAAAGCTTGGAGCTCCCGAGGACCAGGACGGCATCTTGCACGTGGTGGGGACGGGGTACTCCATCAGCAGGCAGGACTGTTGCTGCCTTCGTTCCTCTCCAGGAGTCAGAGGAACACCTGATGTGCAGGTGTTCGCGGCGCAGACCGCTGATGACCGGAGCACAGCCACTGACTCGCTCTGCCCAAAGCTGAGAGTGGAGCTTCCCCTTGCTGCCAGAGGACTGGGATCCCCCGTGCTGCCTGCGGGCGTGAAGCACCCCATGGTGCACCCAAAAGGAAACCTTCCTGTTGAGAGCATCCAGGAGGAAATGCTGACACACACTCCGCTTGCTCGGGGCATCATTTACCACTGCACGGCACCTGGCAGTTAAATGACCATTTCAGACTGATAAACTAAGATCTTCCCTCTGCAAATACAATGACAAATCCCGGAGGCACATGACCCACCTCTGATTTGGGTATCTTTAATGCCAATGCACTGTGGAGCTGCTGTGGCTGCACGTGGCTCTGCTCCATAAGCTCAGCTTCCCTGAAACACAAGGGATTCAGTGGCCAGCACGAGGGGGGGGAGACCATCCCTCCAAGGGGGGCTTAACCTCTACCTCCCTCCCTCTGACACTGCAGCCACACCACTGAGCCGAAGAGGGCACAAGGAGATGACTCCGTGGGCTTGTGTCAAGCCCTGGGTGCCAGCCCAGAATGCCGGGGCAGCTCCCAGGGGGGAGCTCAGGCACTGAGCTCCAAGAGCTCTGATGAGCACACAGCAATCGCTGCCCTTGGCCAGCTCTCTGCTGCAGAAGGATGGGCCGCTCTTCCCTACTGCTCCCTTCACTGGTGACCGGCCAAGCAACTGAGCTCCAGCTCACCTAGCCATGGGCCAGACCAGTGAGGAGCCCAAGGCCAGAACCGGGATGAGGGCACAACGCTGTGTCCTGCACAGGGCACGTTTCATACTTACTTCACCACATCACTCCATCCTAAACAATATAAACCCAGAGAGCCCTGCCCAAAGACAAGGAACAAACCAACATTCAGGTAGAAGGAAAACCTACTCTTCATCAGGACAGCAAATACCTGCGGATATGCAGATTTGAAAGCCCAGAACAGCACCACCAGCAAATCATCTCAGAACAGTGTGCAGCAAAACCACCTGCAAGGGATTCAAAGGCCACTTTAAAACAGCTCTTCAAAAGCCACCCAGCGTGGTGAAACGAAGAAGAAACCTCTGAAAGCGGGCTGTTGGTAGCAGTAAGACAGTTATCTGGATGTGCTTTGCCCCGCACTGCAGGCAGGCAGGAGTTAACACTGATGGCTGGGCACCTCGGCCTGGCCTCACATGCTGCAGGAGAAACACCAGTACTAAACTACTGAACAGAGTAAATTGATGGGGAGAAGAGCTGATCCAAAGGTGAACAACTGCAGTGCTTTTTCTCCTCCCAGGCAAGGCCATTGCAATAGTTTAAGGTGGACGTCAGACCATACACGCCAACAAAGTGGTCTGTTATTGTGCTGACAGCTCAACAACCTCCAAGAAAACTTGGACTGATGAGTGAAGAATATCATTTACTTTGGCAAGAGGCACTTTCAGTGTCCTTACTATACTGAGAAATGCTTTAAAAGAAGAGCTGAACTGTAAAACCAAGCAATTTCCTCATTTTAAATATATACCTAACCTGGAATTAGTATAATACGGTTTTCTTCCCTTTTCCCTGAGAAATTGTACTCTTCTTCAAGAAGACAGCATAGAGCCAAAGCTGAAACAGGTTCTTTATGACTGTGCTCCTGAGGATACGCTTACTGGTGACAACAGGTTGTTTTCCAGCAGTTGGAATGAGCGGTGGTGTCAATAAAGTAACTTACAATGAGGAAAATACATGATAGAAATGATGCATTTACCTGCTCCAAAACCCCCCTTAATGGCAGCATGCTGTGTACTGGGTGGAATACAATCCATATGCTGCTGGTTGCTCTCCTGGTCAGCGAGCTCTCAAAACCAGGGCTTATCATATACCACTTGGAGCAGTGAGGAGCTGAGTGACCACAAGTCTGTACTGAACTCCCCCACGCCACTATTACACTAACAAAATACAGACGAGGCAGAGCTGGCAGCCACAGCGCAGCACGAGCACGCACCTTTATGCTGCCAAGGTACCTGTGTGCATACTCCACATTCCTGCTTTTTGGCAGCTATCTTCTGA
>JANRGW010033347.1:27500-35867 GCA_024733675.1 Psilopsiagon aymara
CCCCAGTCAGGTAGCAGAGGACAAAAGTACAGTTTCTACAATCAGTGTCAAAACTCTTTTGTTTAGAACTACAGCTAGGAAATTCCTCCCTCTAGACAGGTTTTGAAGGACAAATTAACAGATTATTATTAGTAATCATTATTTCTGCTATCATGAAGCTGAACAAAGCAAAACAAAACCAAAAAACCACTCAACTTGTAAGCACCTGGAAAAAACAGCAGCAGCATGAATGGTGATTACTGGCACAGTAAGTAAATACTACTCATTTTACATCATAAAGAACATTTCCTACTTAGCACCACATGTCAGTATTGGTCTATTTACTTACTGAAGGATCTTCTACAAGGGAGAGGAAAGCTGAGAGAGTCTCATTTATTAGAGTTAAGTATGGACAGGAAAGCAACAGAGAGGCAGGAAGTATGGAATGCAACTGTGTGACTCCACAACTTATTAATGTGCTTGTGAGAGCCCATGCTCCTCTTTATCAAGCTCAGATTAAAGGGAAGTTGCTTACAGAAGAATTAGTTTTCAGAGTCTTGCACTACTGTCTTCAGGAATTAAAAAACAGACCTGCAGCAAAGGTTTCTCTCATCTGTCTCCAAAAATTTAACCTGTTGAGTTTACCAGACACATCCCAGGAGTCTGGATCACAAATACTGTCTGAGGCAAGGTAATGCTGAGAACTTGTGTGAGGAATTAAACAGTGCAGAACTGATAGAGAAACTGTACTGGTGTTCCTAAAGGCTAACTAAGGCTAACTAACACCTACCTATTCTCTGGCACTTAACAGAGACAACATTGTCCACTGGTATTAGAAGAATCATGCAATGCTTACCTGCGACCACATTCTGAATATTTACCAATATTTTTTAATATTAAGGCAGCTGTTAATCGGATGTGTTTAGTTATTGGTCCCTCTTTCTCATCCTGCAGACGAGAAGAAATAAAGTAAAACCCCTGTAGTAGCAGGCAACAATATATAATACTGAAGTCAAACAATACTAACTGTGAAATCTCTGAAGACAAGGTTTCTTGATCCCCTCCTTAATGCCATCAGGGCAGCACTCGGATGATTCACAATGGCCTTCTGTGCTCTGGGAGTAGAGGCAGTACCCCCTGCAGCTGGCTGCCTACGTTAGTAAAGAAAGAATTCATAAAAATAAGCTCTGCACCACTTTTGAGGAGATTAACAACTGAAATTTTATTTAACAATTTTTAACCCATCTGAACAGAGACACAAAGATCCATTAATACCGGGTGATGGTAAGTGATTTGTCTTTTGTTTCCACAGAGATAAATCTTACTGCAAAGCATTCGGAAGAGTCATGCGCTTTATTTTATGGGAAGATATGCTTTTCTTGAAGTACTGCTCATCACCCATGACATTTGCAATGTAAAAGTAATATAAGTGTACTAATGACACAGCCACTTCCTGCCGTGTACAGATTTAGAGGAATGTTTTATCAGACAGGCTGTAACAGGAACTGGGATAGCAGCTATGCAAATGTCATCTCTGAGATTTGGCCAGAGAATGTCCTTAAAATATTGCTGTTCAAAACTTGACACAGCTCATTTGGACCATTAGACACCAAGACAATATAAAATACGCATTAACTGTGGTTAGTGAGGAGTAATATAAGAACATGATTTAAGTTATAATGTAAGACATAAACCATCCAATTGTTAAAATAGATCAAATATTTGTAAAACTAATTACCTGCTGCTGCGGCTTTCAGACTGAGATTAATAAATTAAGCAGGGCATTTTATAAAGCTGGTACAAATAAATACATCAGAACCAAATTCTCCATTTTCAGTATTAACACTGAAGTCTATTTAATCTAAAACTTAAATTACTCACTCAATTCCAATTTAGAACGCATAAATATGCAACTTCACTTAAGTAAGACCCATAATGACATCCAAAAGGGGAAGTTTGGCACTATCAATGGTGAAAAATATCACCATGCTTCAACATACTGAACGATATTATTATGAAACCTTTTAATACCCAAGTAGAACCTGATTAAGTGCAAGCAGTGCTCATGTGCAAAGGCATGAATCAAATGCGTACATTTAAGTTTTAAAATTAGTTAGCCTGTAAGAGTATTATTAGGCATCTTTCACTGTAAGTGAATGTTCAAAGAGTAAAACCTGAACTCTCTATATTCAGAGAGACTTTCTTCAGAAACTGAAATTCTAACAAGGAAACCTATCTAGAAGCTATAAAATTGGTTCATATGAGCAGCTTTGAACCACAAAACAGAAAAACTAAGAAGTATTAACAGACAGACTTCTCCTTAAAAATGCTGCTCACACTGTCATCCTTCTCTGAATGGAAATAAGAGTTTGAGAACCTTTATGAAGGAAATGGAGAAAGGCTGAGGCTGAATTACGAAACTGATAGGCAATGACATGTTTATAGGAGACTGAATACAACAGTAAAGGAATTATCATCTTCACTGGAACAGTTTTGTTTTCCTTGTATTGAGAAGAACAAGGATTTATCAGTGGAGGCTGTTCCCATTGCCTCTCTTTGACAGCTATCATGTTACATTTCAGAAAACTGAAGTAACAGTGCCTTAATTCTAGAAATACCGAAAGAGGGACAGTTGCAATAAATTAGGAATGTATTCCTAATACATTAAGGAGACAGTCAAAAAGTGTCTTCTCTTTTTAATTCTGGAAAAAAAGAAGTTGATAAAAAAGTCCCTGATTCATCCAGCAGACTGACTTGTGTCTGTGAGCAAGTATCTCTCAAGAAACATCTAGATTCTTGAATTCATTTTAGCAACGTTCGCCTTAACCTCAAACCATACCTTTCATCTTATGATTTAAACTTATCTCTCCTCCCACTCCCATAGTGCATGAAAAGTATTTCTGGTTGCTTATGCTACCACCTTTGCTTCAGAGGCAACAAACAAAAAAAAACTAAAATGAATCCAAAAAGATTCAAATGCACAAAGCTACAGTCAACATAAACTGATAGTGCTACCTGACCTTCCAGAATGCAACATTCACCTACCTCTGAAAATCAGAAGAGGAAGAGTTAACACAATACAACCGTAAAAACAAAGATACCGAATTAAGGTCTACAACCAACTCTGTAATATATCTTAACTTCACCTACCTGGTTCTAGCAAAAGCCATTACAGATTTTTTCAAGTATGTATAAGTGTCATGATAGACAGAAACCATGATTAGAAGAATGGGCCCTTATTTGTTCCATTGTGTTCCACAGATTTTACTTCCAGCAGCAGTAACACTCTATCCACAACTCTCTGATGTAGGTGCAGCAGTTTTACTGAATGGTGATGGATTAAATGAAGAAAGTTGGCCTAATTAATGCCTAAAAGTCAGTGACTTACACATGCTTCACCTCAGCACCAGGTTTTTAAGTTGTTTCAGCTCCAAGGAAGAATTTAGTCACATGGATTATCAGTGTATGCTGCTCTATTTGACAAGTTTCTCAACATGGACTCACCAAAAAGTAAATTAAGTCAAAACCTTGGCAGCCAGCTTTCCAACATGACCATGTAAGCCAATTTAAGGTGATCTGTTGGAGCAAGCTTAAGGTTTTGTTTGACAAGTCTTTTGTTTCAGCAAGTGAATTATCAAGCCTTGTCTTCCTCATGTAGCTAGATGCTCTTATCAGTTGTGTGAACGTAACTCTGTAGCAGCTCTGTAAGATTATGTGGGATACACATTACATTTAGTCAAAATATTCCTGTTTACTGATTTTTTCTTTGGTATAAGAGGACTAATGAAGGCATGAGGGAAGAGAGTAAAAGTAACGGACAGGGAACCTCCATTATTTCATATAAAATGAGTGTATAACTGTGAATGCTAACAAAGAAAGGTCTCATCCCTCTCTTTTGTTCCAGGCCACCTACTGTACTGATGTTCTACTGACCATAAGCCAGCTGTATTCTACTCATCTGAAAAATCCACTTCTAAAATTTGTTAGGTTTTTCTAAAACTAGAATTGATTTACCATGCAATCAGACAAAACCTAAACTAGTTCTCTCATTGTAAGCAGTGCACAGCTATGAGAAGGAACAAGGATGGCAGAGAGACTCAAACCATCCTACTCAGAGTAGTGAATGCTCTTATTTCAGCTTACATTCTGAAATTACATTCTTAGTATCTTGTGTTATTGAAGTCTCAATTATTTCAGCAGGAGCTGGTTATGAATATAAATTTCTACTTCCCAAATCCCACTTAACTAGTGCATACTGCCTCGGAAGAGGGGACATATGACTGTTTTTTTCTAATATGAGTACTTGCATCAATTTTAAAGAAGCCTGTGAGGACAAGTAGCTACTGGATGTGTTAACTGTATGACAGAATGCTTTTGAAAAGGCAGAGTTAAGATCATACCATGCTAGTAGATGGTATCAGCCCTACACTTCCCACTTACCAAGTATTTAAGGCTACATTAACACAATTCTTCATTTTGTTGTTTTCAGAGGTCTGAATGTTGTTCAGTGTAATGAAACAAGGCACCATAAACCAATCGTAAGTCTGTGTTAAGAAGTTTGTTTATATTAAAAAAAGTAAAAGGACTCCCAAACTAAATTTATCAACTTTCATACTCAACTTCCTCTGCTGCCTCCAGCAGCTTGGTAGCAATTTAAGAAGCCACAGAACAGACTGCAAAAATCTGCCTGGGACCGTGTAATTACATCTTTAGCTTGCAACAAAAAGATTTCAGTTGGTTACTAACAAAGACCTAGTCTTAATACACTTGCACAATTAAGTGAACTCCGAATAACTCCAATATTAACATAACCATCCCCACAACCCCAAAGCAATAGGGTTGCACTCTCCAATATTAATTCCAGATGTTTGAAATAATTTTGGGAAAGAGGAGAGCCAGAACTGACTCCAGGTAGCAGCACAAAATTAGAAGACTCAAAGGAGTTGGTATTTATCTTGCTTGCTTGTTTAAATCAAAGTATATTACAAGAGTACCTGGACCAAATTAGCCCAAATTTTGACCATAAAACTGGAAGGAGCACAGCAAGTTACAAGACAATCCACCTCAGCTGATGAAACCGCTGAACTGTACACAACAAGTAACTTTCCACTTGGATTACAAGCATTTTCCTGTTGTAATAGAAGTTTTAAACAGCTCTACAGTTGGTGAAAAATCAGAATAAAATGTTGAGAACAATATTCAAAGAGTACTGACCATATACCTGAAGAAATTACCTGTTTTTTAATGATAACTGCAACCACACTTCCATAGCACCATCTTTTCGCTCCTTTGCCCATTTTGTCTTACTGTAACACACCTCAAATTTGATTACTACTATATACTCTACATAACAAGATTTTAATCTGATAAGCCAAGTTATAAATACATAAATTATTCTGATAATTTCTAACTGTTTAATTTTCTCTACTGCTAATGAGGCTCAGGTCTCTTACTTATTAGGCGGCTTCTGATTTCCTGCCTGTCCAAGTTCATCTTGCTTTAATCCTGCAAGCAAAGCATCTCTGGAACAGTGCTTATCCTGCTTAAAGAGAAGAGAAAAGACAGTGAGAAAGGTAAGTGGAAATTTATCATGAAATTCCTACTATTTTCTGAAGTAATATGTAAAAGAAAATCTGCACCTGTAAATGGGTAATGAAGGAAAACCTTTGCCGCTGGAAAGGTTCACATCCCTCCCATAAGCACTGCCCTGGGTAGACATCTTTTCCTCCATGTTCAGTTGCTGCATGATAGAAAACCTGTGATGGTGTCTGAAACCACCTACAAAAAAAAAAGGGGGGTTGGGGGGGAGATGAATTTAAGTTTTTTTTTCAGTTAATGATAAATTGCAAATATCACAAACAAACCCCTACTTGCTAATGGCTTTTATTTTCAGAAATGAGACAGGCACTGATAAACAGAAAGTCATAAAATTTTTAGAAGGAAAATCATGTACATGTATTACTGGTGAGCTACCAATAAACAGCACTATGATTTTACCAAGTTTGATTTAAATACATGGTTCTATTTTTCTATTTATACTTAACCAAAGCAATAATGCATTTTAATTCCAACCAGAATGATGGAGAAAAGATGAAGTTCTCCTAAGCCTGGCCCTGTAACAGAACAGTGTATTTCATGTATTCTATTTGGTGAAAGCATGAAACACTTTACAGTTTGTTCATCCTGATAAGGGTTTTCTTCCAGTTCAAAGTGGCAGAAGAGTTACAACTCACTGTGAACACTACCCCAAAATACTGGTGAATCAACAGTTCTTAGATCTGTGTTTTCAAATTGTCAATTAGACAAAAGAATTAACTATTGTAATGTATACCAAATGGTAATGGAGAATCACTGTATTTCAAAAAAAAAAAAACACCACCCAAAACAGTAAATGAAAATATGAAGTGACTCAAAAGTGGTTTGGGTTTGTTTTTTTTTTTTTTTTGTCTAGATAATATTTTAAGGTGTTAAGTGTTACATCTTTTACTTCAATAGAGAAAAAACAAAAGACTTAGCTGCTTACAGCTCATTTCAATACAACTAACCCAGCTCATCAACACCCACTTAACGCTTGGACAGAAGAGGTCTAGAAACCCAGTTGTTGCCATTTGGGAAGTCACTACCACTAGCTGTCTTCACACACTTCCTGGATAGATGCCGTTAGCGCAGCAGTTTTACTCAAGAGGAAACACACGCACCAACCTCAGCCACTTGGGCTCACATGCCAGTATTTTAGTTTCAGTTAATGAGAAAAGTATTTGCATTAACATGTTTGAATGAATTCACTAGGCTGAACAGTGCCAAGAGGGAGATGACCTCCAATAAGAGAGTTACAACAAGCAGCTAAGGATGGAGTAACATCTTTAACTCACAGCACTCACTTATGGACAAGATTAAGTCAGAACTCTCAGCATATGAATAGCAGATCAGTAGGTGCTTTGATCCAGCCACCTCTTTCCACATCCTATTGCTCCTTTCAATAGTGTTCATTATGCAAACATACTTGAAACTGATACATAGGCCTAAGTGTAGATATTGTTATCTGAACCCCCTAAAAATGTCAAAGAGCTAATTTCACCCAGAGACAAGTCTTTGTCATAAACTGAATCCTACTGCTATAACCACCTGCATCACAGCAACTACCTTCTGCAACACAGGAACTACCTTCTGCGTAGGCAATAAATACTCCTCTCTAAAAAAGCATTCATCTTTTAAATGCCAGTCAGCTCTTACTGGGAAGGGAACCTGCGAAGGAGAAACACCCACCTCTTGCTGTTGGCCCAGACAGCCCATAGTAGAAAATGAAAATTAAATGGTTTACATCTACATTGACTCAACAGCAAAAGTTGATGTTTCAGAGAATACCAAGATGTCTTCCCACAATTAAGGGGAAAGTCGATATATAAACTTAAGCCTGGCACAAATATGAATAAATCCTGGAATGGATGAAGCAAATTTCATGGTGTAAGTGAAACCCAAAATGTTGTTTATACATTTTATTCAACATACCAAGGCTTTAAGAAAAAATAAAGCTATTTAAGCTGTGTCGGTTCATTTACTGTATAATACATTCAGTGTTATACTCAGTCACTGGTCTAAGATGACTCAAATTTACTACCACTTTGCAAAAAAAGTTTTCCTTAAAGAAATATCTGAACATAGTAAGAAAGAAAAAAAAAGTACTGAGAAAACATGAGAATATGGTCAGTTGACTCATTTCCCACTTGATTTCTCCACTATTCTGTTCAGCTGCCGGACAGAACATTAAACTAATAGCTGACTTGACAGGCAGTGGAGATGCAATAGCATTTCCAATATACTTTTTAAACTCAACAGCACACATCTCCTGCCTACCTGTGAAACCAAATAGCAGCTTTTAATTAAGCTGAATACAATTAGCAGTACTTGCAAACAGAGGAACTTCAAAGGAAAACGCCTACTTTCTGTTACATCCTCAAGGCAATGCAGTGTGGCGACTAACACTTCTTAAGAGTCTTACCTGAATACGTCTGCAAGCAGCCAATCATTACAATTGTCATTGTTTAAGTCCAGCTGGTAACTCATAACTATGCAGCTGCTCTCTCACTCCTCCCCTTGTTTCTCCCCCCCACTCCCAGAGGGATGAGGAGGAGAATTGAAAGAATGTAACTCCCAAAGGCTGAAACAAGAACAGTGCAGTAACTAAGGTATAACACAAACCACTGCTGCTACCACCAATAATAACAGGAGAAGTAACAATGGTAGAGAACACAACCGCTCACCACCCGCTAACCGATACTGAGCCCAACCAAGCAGTGATCTCACACTTCCGGGTAGCTGCCCCCAGTTTCTATACTGGGCATGACGTGCTGTGGTATGGAATACCTCTTTGGTCAGTTTGGGTCAGGT
>JANRGW010033347.1:35967-84439 GCA_024733675.1 Psilopsiagon aymara
CTCCAGTCCCATGATCATTCTCGTGGCCCTCCTTTGGACTTGTTCCAACAGTTGCATGTCCTTTTTATGTTGAGGACACCAGAACAGCACACAATACTCCAAGTGAGGTCTCACGAGAGCAGAGTACAGGGGCAGGATCACCTCCCTTGACCTGCTGGTCACAATCCTTTTGATGCAGCTCAGTTAGTGGGTAGGAAAAGAAACATTCTATTTATTCATATTTGTTTTGATTTGCAATAAAATGTTTTTGAAGGCCTTCACTGCCTTCTGTAATATACCTTGGAAGGGACACTCAATGCTAATGTATTGTGAGAATTAAACTAATGAACATGCTTAGAGAAACAGGTAAAAATACTACATCAAATTTGTCTCCTGTCATATCTTTTCAGTTAATTGTGAACACTGTGAAAGATATACTGTTCTATCATTATACTACAATGAACCTGCCTGCTTAATACCTAGGGAAAAAAAAATGCTATGCACTCATGAATGAAACCAAGTAGTGGATATGAAGGTCACACAGACTAATAGCCCACTCCAAAAGATCTGGTTTCCCGCTTAAACAACTCAATGAAAATAGCCAAGACTGAGAGCTACAAATAAAACAGTTACAGTAAGAGGTGACAATTCCAGATTTTTATGTCTGTTAGAAGCAGGAAGCCTACAGGAGATTTGACATTTCTGGGTTTTTTAATCAGGCTGCTCAAGGAAGATGAATAAAAAACATACACTTGAGGAAGATGCTAACGTAACATTTTGGTATTCTCTTCAACTCAGAGAATGCTGAGTGTAATGCTTATCTACAGCATTTTAAGGCTGGGACTGAAATAAACACTTCAGAAGTGAGAGACAGCGTAAGAAGAACAGTGTGCCACATGGAGTAAATTTTATCAATGCAAAAATCTCTGAAGGCTTTTGAAAATAACGAAACTTAACCATGAACAAAAACCAGTACAATAAGTCAACAGGAGAAACTAAACCAAGAGAAGTAATGCATTATCTTTGAAGCAAAAAATGTAAAGATCAACTTGTAAAATAAGGGCCACGTAACCCCACAGTCTCAGGAAAACTTACTGGAATAACATTTTAAGACAAGTTTACAAAAACACTAATATCATGAAGTTATCATAATTGTATTGCTCCTCCTCCTGCCCGAATTTTGTCTGCACATATTTACACCATAGTTCACATGTGATATTGGCTTATTCCATGGTTATTCACATGAGCTTATTTACCTCAGTTCTACACAACTTCAGACACAGAAGAAATCTGGAAACTAAGTTATGCTTCAAAACTGTAGTTCATCAGATTCTTTAAGATAGTATAAATTGGCAAGCCTTCTGCTACAAACAGCCCCAGCTTTTCATTTCCACCTCAGTACAATCCACTCTTGTACCAACACAGGTGTTCATGCATCTATTATGTAGCCAGTAGAGTATAGCTCTACAGTTAAATTTACCAGTAGTAAACGAATAAAGTAAAAGTAAGCAAAGCTTTACATGTACTTTTTTTTACACAGAGAAGTGTCACCTACCAAAGAAACAAAAATCACTTCTAAGGTGGAAACTAAACAATTCAAAAACCTGTTATTTCAAAAATCAGTGTCAAAATATACATATTGGTAATAAGGGTAGCGTAATATTTTCATCAGCCTACAACCAAAAGTCTGACAGCTTGCTCCTCTCTTTGAAAGACATCAACAACAAATCAAAAAAGTCTAATCATTGCTGTCCAGTCTTTAGGCTAAGCTCCTTTTAATTTCCTTTCATGACAATGGAGTCCTGTGGCACACAAATGGTATCATTACTGAAATAAGTCATAATCTAAATAACACTTCAACCAGGACATAGCAGTGCAACACCCTGCCCTTGCAAAACTGGAAACACAAGAAAGATTAAAAACTGAAAACAAGAAAATGTCAAGACATTATTTGTAACTGGAGAACAGGAACTATTTTTGTATTTGCAATGCAGAGAACAAGCTTCAGAGCTAGATTATTTAAAAAAAACTTAACTACATGACAATATTTCAGTTATTACTGAAGAATCAATCTTTTACAAGACAGACACGTAATACCCCTTTCATGCTCTGAGGTACAACTGAGAGCAGTTACGTGCCTTGCAATTCCCCATCTCAGCTTTGACTTCCTTAACTTTTCACTTTCTTCTCCCCACTGGCAACACGTAAGGTAACTTACAGAAACAGAATGGACAGAACTTGTAGAATCACCTTCTATACACACGCATCTGTTACATATTAGTAAAAGGTAGTTAAATAAAGGAGCCATTTACTTTTTACAAGATTGCCACAGACACATGAAGTTCTGTCCAGGTTTTTTCATTTGCTCTGCATGCTGACTTGCTGCAGTGTATGAAGGCGGCTGCAAATTGATCTGCTGGCCCTGTACTTGCACTGTTGGTATCGACGTTGCAGGTGTGCTCTGTAGAAAAAGTTAAAACACAGTTTTAAACAGGGCTTATTTCAAGACTTGACCTACAGTTTTACTGTTGTTCAAAGGTCTTTCATTTTAAACTTTAATCCACCAAAAGTTTTCAGATTTTAACACTTTCAACTCTGAAAAAGCATTCATAGACAAAGTAACACAAGAGACATAAAACTATTACACCACAGTATTTACACAGAAGCTTCCAATATTCAAATTCCTAACCCTCGTGGACAAATTCAAATACAGAATCATGACTGCAAAGGAACTGCTCAAGGGCACTAGTGGAGCAAAGGACAGCATTATTTTGCAGAGGATTTATTTGTTCTTTAGGGAAAGAAAAAAAACCATGCAAATGCAAGAGGCTGTAAGATCAGCACACAGAGTAGCTCGCCTTCCTATGTAAATGTAGGAGAAAATTCTGCTGAAAGAAGTAAGATGAGCACTCTAAAACTGTTTAATGTTCTTTGATGAAATGGTTTTACATGCTGCACCTGTGGAATTCTGGAACTGCCACATTAGCACACATCAGCCTATGTTACAGAGTGAGTTAAGAAAAGGCAAACTGAACAATGCTGAAAAAACAGTATCACAGACCAGCAGGCTCAAACTGTGACATACTATTTTCTTTATAAAACTTGGAAAACTATGCTGTTCTTCAAGCTCTTGTAAAACCAGCCAGCACACGTACTTTTATACAGAACACCACACGCCTAGAATGCCTAAATACCCCATATAACTTGCATACAGTGAAATACAAACACTTCAGAAAGGACGAAGATGAAACATTGCAAGGGAGCAAGGGGAAGAAGACACTTATTTTAACAATAAATAAAAATTATCTTAAAAGTGAATTAAAAAGAGATTAAAATGTAATCACATGTCTATAGTATTTCTTTTTCTCAATAACACGTAACACTGGACTTCCCATTTCAGAATAGTATTTATGTCAGAATACTGGTTTTCTTCTTCCTTTTTTCCTGGAAGGCTCTGGCTAGCAAGAAGCTTATAAAGATGATCCAATAAAAGAAAAAAATAAATTAAGCTTTTGAATACTAGCTAGGAATGAAGAGTAGCATTCTTTTCTTCCTCACTGTTAGAAAAGGAATGCAACACTCTTTAAAACCAGACCAAACAAAACAGCTGTCATGTCTGTGCAAAGAAGCACTTTCAAATGTTGCAAACTGTACTCTGTTTACAACTTTACAGCTGTTAGGGAATAGCTTTAGACTTTCAACTGTAAAGAAACAAACAGTTAATCACAACTTCTAACATTTCATTTGCACACTGGTCTTACTTTACCTTCCTGCCGCTCTCTATTGGCACTGTGGACAAGTCAGTCAAGGTTAACACATTAGTAGCTATTACATACCTTACAATGCTAACAACATGACCAAAAGGACAGCAAAAAAGCCTCATCAAAACCAAAACATTCCACATATCCACCCTTAAATCCTGATGGAAAAAAAGGCAAAACTCAGCAACTCCTGGACACAGTGCTACTATTGTATGATGCCTGCGATCTGCGTTAATAAAGGACTCTCAAGTCCATTAGTCATTGCTAATTATTTTGGCCTCAGCAATGATCTTCATCTAAAGACCTCCAAGCTATTTTCCAGATTGGGTAATGAATCTTCGTAATATATCTTTCACCAGAAGGTAAACGCAAGCAGTGCTTTTTAAGATCAGCATCCCTTTTACACAGCATTTTTAAAGACAAGCTGAAAGTAAAATAATCAAGTGTCAGCAGTACAGCTTGTTTTGCTATATTCACTTGGCCTCCTGGTATCAATACTTTATTACGGCCTTCATGCAACTTTGTATCCCTATAGAACTTCTGTTTCATTTAATGTGCTGGAAAGACAGTGATCGTACTGAATGAATTCGGTATTTCATTTAATTCTCATCATTCAATGTGTGGTTCATGTATTATTTACTCCATTCTAAGCAAACCCTGCAATTAATCCTGAATTATGAATTTTTCCTCAAGGGTTTTTCTGGCAGGCTCTCCTAGTGGTATTCAAAGGGTTTAATACTGTCTCATTAAAAAATTGTTTATTTTAAACAAGGAAATCTGAGATCTACAACACAATGTTACACGCTGGAAATGAAAAGAGCACAAAAAGGGAAACAAATTTTCAGGACGAAAAGTTAAATTCCGTTTCCCCTCCACTTTCTTTCTACTTTTTTTTTTTTTTTTTCAGTGATGAAAAATGCAGCTGATAAATTGAAATGTGTAAAGCAATTGTTGCTGTTCTGAATTTTCTTATTACTGCTGTACCACAAAGTATTTTTGCTCAAACTTGTAGCACGAGGCGGTTACACCTGCCATGTATTTTTAAGTCAAATCTCTTGCTTGCCTATCAGCTGTGCTGACTGCATTTTGTAATTAACAGATAAGGCAGTTACATTTGCTTTCCTAGGTTTTATTTCAGAAATGTAAGTTCTATGGTTGAGCATCTCAAAGCTTTCCTCTCTTCTTTCAAGAGATCAGAAACACTGGTAATTTTGGGGTATTTTTTTCCCTTCCTCTATCTTCATGTATCCATTTAGCAATGCACAATACATGGGACATCACTAAAATGAGGTATAGTCTTTGCTTTTCAGAAGTCATACTCCTTCTCTCTAGAAATGTACCTAGAAGTACTTCCTATGTGCTACCTAGGTTTACAGTACTGAAATGCAAAGACTATGTAAAACTCATTTCTTTAACATACACAACTATGACAGACATTAAACATTTCCTAACAAGGCCTTGCTGGGAGACATAATATTGGGGAAAAAAAAAATCCCCATGGCATAAGGATTTCTTCCTCTAGCAAAACCATTTAATGGTAGCGGGTTCCTCAAGAAATCAAGCACCCAGTACTCTAGCACACTTGAAAGCACTTCATGGCATCTTTTTATAATCAGATTAGACCTCTCCATTATACACTTTGCATCTGCCACCGCTTTCGGAAGGCAGATCTCCCGAGGTCTTGGGACTGAAAAGTACCTCTAAGCAGCATCACCTATCTCAGTAGGGTTTGCACTGCTCTTAAAACTATACAAATACAAACCCTTAGTGCCTGTGCAGTCTACTTACAGAACAGATACCACAGCCTACTTTTAATAAGCAGGAGATTCTGTCTCTAGACTGGGTGACTTCAGATTGAATACTGGGGGGGGAGAGGGAAAGAGGAGAAAGTCCAGCATGCTCATGAAAACCAAGAGTAAAGCTAAGAGCTTTCTACCAAATAGAATGGACTGTTTACAAAAGACACTCATTTATTTTCATGCACAACAGCTCCTCCATCTGGGCACACAAACTCCCTTTGTAGCAAGAATAAGAAACCTTATGGCTAGGGGCCAGAAATGGTCTCTGTCTATTTCTCAGTACAAATGTTGCCATTCCACTTATGTTATGAATAGATAACTCTATTTTAGCATGATCTCTGCCCAATTTATTTAAAAGGCCTACCGTGCCATCAGCAAGAGAACATACTGCATCTCAGTGTGATGAGGGGTCCTGTTGACATGTGCAGTTTAAAGGCATTAGGCTGTACTTCTACCATCAGCATAGTCACACCCACTGTAAATAATTTAACTCAACAATAAACAGTTAATTATCAGTAACAATATTTTTAAAGTATCACAGGATTTACAGTTTGGTATTACAAAATATTATGTTTAGCTTCAGGATAGTGAATGTACATAAAAAGGTAACCTATAAGCTGAAAAGTAGCATGTCAGGATTTGAGCATGAGGAAGGGGTCAGGTGGATGGGTAGGCACCGATACAGACATTCTTTTCTCTTTAGATTACTGAAGTTTAAGTATCCTTCAACAGTGTGTTTCACAAGTGAAGAGCAATAAAAGCACAAAGATTCTGTATTTCAGTACTTCTAGCTGAGAAGCTCATTTGCTCTGTGGCTAGGAATGAATTACACCTCCTGGAGCTGCACACCTGCTTTCTGGTGCATAGTAATTCTCAGCTTCCCAATCAACAGAAAGCAGGAGCAAATAATTAAGGCAATGCTCACATAGTTTCTGCCACCTAATTTCCACATAAGCACGTTTCAAGTGGGCAGCCTTAAGAGAAATGGGTGTGCATTGTTTATGAGGGGATGACAAGGATGAGCAGGGAAGTGTTTACTTTGAAAGCCAGATCAGGCAATTTAGATCAGATTTGCTCCCTTCTAGGAACCTGGCATGAAACCAGAGCTTTCCTTCAAAACACACACCAACTGGGACAAACCAACATGGTTATGTCCAACAGATGTTTTGGAGGCGTTTGAAGAGGAGTAAGAAAAGGCAGAAAAGTAAAGGAAGTGTACAGGTAGGTAATTGCTTATTCCTCTCATTCATCCACAGGTCCAGCACAATGCCTCAGGAAAACAATAATCTAGGAACGAGGAACACAAAAATAAAAGAAAAAGAAACCAAAATGTGCCCATTCTGTCTCCTCTTAGACAAACGTCCATGAGCTTACAAAATAGATGGAGAGAGAAGAAAAATTGCAACACTGTGTGTATCCCATTCCTCTTCTGCCATAACCCATACATCCACAGCCCGAGTTTTCATAAAAATATGAAAAATAAAATGAAAACTCTTTGAAGTCAGAATATATGTAGTTATTTTTCAATGACTTCTGCTGGGGTGTACAGTTAACATGGAATCACCACAGCTTACACACAGACAATACCTGTACTTGTCTAACTGGATCAATAGCACTACATGCTGTCTGTGGGACAGCTCAAGTATGTAACTTTTATTATTTTACTAGGCCATTAAAATAACCATTTCTCCCCCCCAGTCATATGGTACCAGCTCATTCAAACTACCATTCATATCATGAAGCAAATCTTCTCTTAACTTTACTCTTTTTCTTGCTTTCCTTAGTTTTCACATTGCTGTTCCCTTCCTCCCTTATTTGTTTGCCCTTCCTTATCTTCAGTTCAAGCGTCTTCCCTTTCTCCTCTCTACAGTTCATGACAGTTAATCATGCTGTAGCTGCATAAGCAATGCTCTCCTCCCTCTTCTGTCCTCTACATCTCCTTTTCCAGCCTTCCTGTTGGGTTTTATTACAAATTTTCTTCGTCTATCACTTGCTCACTTCTCTGCAATACAAGCTCTAGTTTAAAATAATTTGTAAGATGACAAGCAAACAGGAAATCACACACTAACTGCTTCAGTAGCTATGCAATTCTGCCATAGCTAATACCCTTTATTCATAGGATCACAGAATAGTTAGGGTTAGAAAGGACCTTAAGATCATCTAGTTCCAACCCCCCTGCCATGGGCAGGGACACCTCCCACTAAACCATGGCACCCAAGGCTCTGTCATGCTTTAGTGGGAGGTGTCCCTGCCCTTCACCATTTTTCTCCACTGGACTGTATTTCTAATAAATTTCAAACTGTTTGAAGAAAGAGCCATGTTCTCCTATTTCTTCTGCAAGACAGCCAGTACACATTCAGTACTACAGAGAGGATAAAACTGCAGATGCTCAAGTGAAGTGTTCCTGGGCTGCTGCCTTCAAAAAACAGTCAGGGACAGGGAAGCCACTTATCAAACAAGGAAGACTCTCAAAATGGGAGGGGCAAAATCAGACATTACTTAGGGCCTAATCACAAAAGTTATCAGTAAAACTCACACAGAGTTCATCTTAATATTTCTGGATGTCTTATAGATACTCCTAAAAGCAGACCCAACACTGGAAAGACTTAACATTTGCTTTTCCAGAAAAACAATGGCTACTGCAGCTGTCCTGCAGCTTAGGAGGCGGGGTTGGGGAGGAACTGTTTCAGTCCAACACGTTAAAGGAGTGGTAAAGACCTTAAGTCAAACTATGATGCTCACTGTATATGAACAGAGTACTATAAAATGGGTTATACTGTAAGTCAGTAATTAGCATTATCGTGACAGACATGATTCATAAATAGCTATTTGTAATGGTGAAGGCAATTAGCTTACAAATTAGACTGTTCACCAAGATCAAAACTAATTAACTCCTCTTCTTCCACATTCCCGTAATTCTGAAGAAAGGAAGGGTATCCTGCAGACAGATCAACTTCTCTAGCAGCAGATACTAAACCAAGCCAATTTGACCTGCAAATCTGTATTGAATGGCAACCCCAGCTCACAGCATCTCTGCTTGTACAGGCAATGGAAAATGTAAGAACTATTAAAGACAGTGATATTAGTGTAAAAAAAAAAAAAGTAATTATCAGCACAGAAAATATTTTTCTTTTTTCCCCTCCCCTCCAGTATCATGATACACATTATCTAATACAAAGGAAACAGTTAACTGTATTACTCCCCTCTTCTCAAAAATCTGAAAGTCTGATAGTTCAGTAGCTGTTTGAGACAACTGAAAATTCTTGTCAGCCACATATCCAAGGAATAAATAACCACAGATAACATTTATTCCATTCCAGAGACACAGCCATACTAGTTTCTATTTCAGCCAAATCCTTAGCAAAGCTGCAATAGAAATTCAAACTGTGTAACAGCTGAAGACCACTCACTGTAAAAAGGCATAGCTAACATAGCCATACTACAGAAAATCTAGTGAATTGCCCCCTATGCTGCAACACACACTTTCATTTTAATCAAATAATTTCTAGTAAGAACAAAGATGAATAATGTATCAGAAAAATACAGATCTCTGATAAAACCTAGAGTGAAAATTTACAAGGGGCTCAAAGACATTTTAAGAACCTAACTCTGTATGGTATGGCATTTAAAAAAGTAAAGCATAAAAAGATAGCAAACTTATTAACTGTTAGTTCCTGGTTTCTGTCAGCTAAACAAAGGAAAGTCAAAAGAGCTTTCAGCAGAAGCTTGACACAGGAAAAGAAGCTGCACCAGCCATCACTTGAATTTTCAATTCTAGCTTGGTTTAAGGTCTATACCTGCTACCATATCGGAAACAAACAAACCAGCCAACCCAACCAACCAGTCTAACAAGGAAGAACTAAAAGACATGTCTTACCTCAAGGTCAAAATGCACTAACGTACACTCAAAACTGCCTCTCTCTGATCAGTCAGAACTCTGTGACTGCCAGACCTCCTAGTCTATTCTTTCTGCTTCTATCCAGGTTAGGAATGTTTCTTGGAGAGAGATTTTTTGTTCATGTACAAAACTGAAATCTACAGACTGGAATAATCTCAAATATTGTTGTTTGTACTTACTAATACTCATACAAATGATGGACACAACCTCATTTCTAGCACTGCATTAGAAAATAACCCACTTCAAAATGGTTAGAAAACATTGATCAAGGAAAAAGAACAAAAGCCCCCTCCAAAGTCTGCCAAAGAAAAAAAACCCAGCAATACTTATTTTATCGATAAACATTACAAATATTTTGTAATAAACAAATACAAATATTTAAAGAAATTTACAAGACAACACTTGTCCTGAGTGTAGTGGAAGCAAGCCTTTGAAGACCACTTTTAAATGCAAGAACTTCAACTCATTTCAGCAAGCCAGATGCAGCTGCAGTGTTTAACTTGCAAGAAAACATATTCACCCCTCCATAACCAGTAATGACCAAGAATAAAAGGCAGAACAATACTGACATTTCTACCAGACCACACAACGTATCATTCTTGTTTCCAGAACAGTTAATCCTTTAAGGAAGAAATCAGCAAGCAGAAGTTCTTTCTTTACTGTGTATTATCAAGCTACAAACTATTTTAAATTCCACTGTTGTCACTGACATTGAAGAAGTATGCAAACTATTAGAACTTCAGTGCATGAAAGAACATAAACCATCATTTTCTGAATATTTTAAATACTACGCAAGAGAGTTCACATTTTCACCCATATTATTTCACAGCATAAGTCAGAATCACAGTTAGAATTAATATAAAAAGAACACTGCAACATACCTGTGTGACCATGCTTTGTATATACGTGGTTGGATGCTGCTGCTTTTGTTGAACAGCACTTTCTATTGCTACTTTCGCTACAGTGCTTGGATCCGCTCCAGCTGGCACAGCAACCATAGTTGCACTGCAACCAGCATTGTTGGGGTCACTGATTGTAACAATTCTAACTCCTACTTTATTTGGAATTCCTGGAACAGTTTCCCTGTCATTATCCTCTGCTGGCCTCTTTACAGTTTTGCATTCTGCTGTGCCATTAGTAGACCGAACTTCGGACGACAGGGTAGACTGGGACACTCTAGGTCCTGAGTGTGGAGCTGCTATGATTTGATGCCCCTGTATAACAGAGGCTGTAGATTGTGGTGAGACAACTACACTTGGGCGTTGCTGAGGCACATCTGAATTCAAACTTGAAGCTAGAGGTCCATTAGGTAAATCAGTGTTGGTACCACTAAGTTGCTGGGTTAACAGTTTTGCAGCCTCCTGTGTACCGCTTACAACAGGTGAACTACTCAAAGTTAATACAGGCCCATTAGAAATTCTTTCCCCTTGATCACCTTTGGCAGTATCTTGCTGCGTGGCATCCAAATTCCCTTGTTGTTCCACTGAAGATATCTCACCATTTCCTACATGATTGGAAGTTTTGTGATTTGGAATGTTTTTGCTCAAATGAGAACCATCTCCTTTATCAAAATCACAGATTCCATTAACTAGGGGCTTCTTCAAATCACTTTTAATTTCCTGTGTGTCCATTTGTTCAAAGTTCTGCTTTCCAGGAGCTCCATTCTCACCCATTTCTAATAATGATGGCCCATTACTGACTTGTGAGCACTGATTGGCCTCATTCTGAGTTTTCCCTGAGTTAGAAGGAGGTAGACTGGAGTCACTATACTTTCTCCCATTTAAAAGACTTCCCACCTGCATTTCATTTTCTTTTGCATCCCCATTGCTGGTGTTTGCAGCTCCTCTTCGGCAGGAAGGATTCTCCATAACTTCAATTTTACGTTCATGAATGTGTAAACCTGTTGCTTCCTTTGCCTCTTCCTCCTTTTGGCAAATTATTTTATCACCTTTGAATGGGGGAGCAGCAATACACTGTGATTGTCCAGCTGAAGGTGCTTGAGTAGCTGGAAGTGTTTGCACCTGTAGCCCAACTCCTGTCTGTGCTCCACTCACTGCAATTCCTGCTGGAGCAATGATTTGAGTTGCATTTCCCTGACTCACAGTTGCAGTAGCAAAACTTGTATTTGGCACAACTGTTATCGTAACCTGGTTGCCAGTAGTCCCTTGGAAAATAGTTGCTGGGCTGTTTGAGATCAACTGGCCTGGCAATATCTGTAAATTAGAAATGGGTACAGTTTGTACTGCCCCTTGGGGCTGGATTGCACCTGGGACCAGCTGAACATTTTGCTGTCCAACTAGCAGTTGCTGAGCTGGAGACTGTCCTTGCACTCCAAAACCTGGTGCCTGGTTATTGGCCATCTGATAAACCACCTGAGGGCTAGGAGCTCTTGCATTGTTAGGTGGAGGAATCTGTGGAGCTGGGAGTATAAGCTTCCCCCCTGGAGTGGAGGGGCCTCTTTTCGGAAGCAGCAGCTGTTTTATCAGACTAGACTCACCAGAGTTAGGCTGGCCAACTCCTGCATTAGCTTGTTGTGACTGAACTTGCATTTGCATCGGTTGTTGTACCTGTACCTGCTGCTGTGACGATGCTGGTGAATGTTGCTGCTGCTGCTGCTGCTGCCTCTTTACAGAAAGCATCTGGCTGACAGTAGGAGGGGGTCCTTGTGGCTGAGGAGTGGTAGATGAAGGTGACATAACTGTAGGGACTTGATTACTTGTAACCGGACCTGGGGATGGTGAAGAAGATGGAGTAATGCTTGGTTGTCCAGTCAACTGGACAGTTTGACCAGCAGGAATAGAAGCTGGATTAGCAAGCACTATCTGATGAATGGCTGGTGCATATGTTTGACCTTGCTGAGCTGGCTGGCTTACGATTACTACACTTTGCTGGGACGGTGGTGGAGGCTGCTGCTGTGGCTGCATGGGCTGCTGTACCACAGCAGGTGGTACTTGCTGAGATGGCAGAGGCTTTGGTGCAATGTTCTGAAACCCTACCCTAGATGTCGGTGGGTTTTGGACACCTGCAATTGTAACCACCTGCCCAGCTGCTACTTGGAAATTCTGAACTGTGGTGGCAGAAACAATGTTAGACGCAGAGGTTGTGACATACTGCTGTGGTGCTATGATGACTGTATCTTGTTGCTGGTTACCAGCAGAGGACTGCTGAGATGATGTCTGCCCAGGTTGTGATGATGTGCTGATTAGCTGTTGACCCTGTGAAACTGCTGAACTGCATGCTGGTATGTTTTGTACTCTGCCAAATATATGACCCTGAGGTACAGCTTGCTGAATTACCGTAACAGGAGTGCCTGAAGGTATCTGTCCTGGTACCACTGCATGCAGTGGAGACTGTTGTTGAATTACAGGTTGGTGGTGAAGCAACGTCTGAGAACTAACAACAGTTACAGACGGCTGTTGTCCTGTAGTGCTGTAATTTTGATTAGAAGCTTGTGGTGCTCCTCCTACAGCAATAGTAACAGGAACTGCAGACTGGGGAACAGAGCTCTGTATTACTGTGGCCTTCACTACTTCACAGGATATTGGACCTTTATTCTGTATAACAGTCACTGGAGCATTCTGTTGCTGCTGTGTATGAATAGAAGTATTTTGTGGAATTCTAGAAACAGTCTGTGCCACAGTGTGAACACCTTGAATTGGAAAAGACATCTGTGTTGCTGTCAAAGTTGAAGACTGGTTAATAGGGGTCCTCTGATAGGGATTTCCTACGCTTGGTAGCCCATGCGGGATTCCTGTTGAAATAAAACAGAGTAGAAGTTCGGAAGCAAAAATTATTTCAAAACACATTAACATAACAAATCTTGCAAAACCCAAGGCTTGAATTTGTAAACCTAAATGAAGTAGTTTCTCTTCTCAGCCATACTGCCTCTGAATTAATGGTGTAGCAACGAGGGCTTGACTGCTGAGAAATTAATGGTTTACACGTCAAATACTAAGATAGGATACATATGAAATGTAAGCATATACTACAACACTACTCCTAACATTGTTAAATAAGATCAATTAAAACACATGGTCCTGACTTCCAACACTTCAAAGTATTTTCAAAAGCGTTTGTCTTTTATCATTATTTCAGAATCAGTGCAAAATACTTGATATTTAATTAATTTAAAAACCTGCTGGCGAAGGAGATGAAGACATGTCAGGAAGAGAATCAACCCGGACAACTGGGGTAGACGAAGTTGGTTGCTGCTGATAGTACATTTGAATGGGAAGTGGTATAGCTCTTCTTTTCACTCCTACCACATGTATATGTGCTTGACCATTGTTACTTGGATCTTCTACTCTCTTCACTGTATGATTTGGAAAGACAGTTCTGCCGAACACAACACAAATATATGTTACTAAACACAGTAACGCAATCCCCTTACAATGTTTTTGTTTCAAATAACTGCTCTTGTCTGCAGATTAACTGCCTATATCTTTGTAATAGAGAAGGATTTTCCAACTGCATCTGCGTACTCATCACTGAGGACCAGCAAGTCTACCAGTTGGTTGGCCAAGACCTCACACAAGCCTATGGAAAACAACAATACCTCTAAAAACTACTTTGGAAAGAATTAAGAAGACTACGAGCAGAGAAGGAACCCTATCAAAGATCCTGAAATAAAACTAAACAAAAGTAAGCAAACTCTATAAGCATTTGTTCAATTAAAATTCTAAAACTGGGTATCTTTCAAACTGAACTCGGCAGACCACTTCTCAATGAAATCTAAAGCTACAGTTTAGTAGTAAGCACATACAATTGCTTCTTTATTGTTGTATAGATTTTTGTCTTACCGCAGACATTTATAAAATCCAGTTGATGTTAGGATTCCACCTCGAGCTAATTTACTGCAGGTAGAGAGGTATTCAGAGTACATTTCTGCTCGAGAGACTGAGCAATCAAGATTCACCTCAAAATGCGCATTCAACCTGAGGATGAAAAAATAGACTATGAAGCAAAATACAGAGAGAATACTTTCAAAGGATTGTTAAAATACTTCTGCCTCTATCATAGAGACTCCTGAGACCGTGCCACAACATGGAAAATGGCATTTTAGTATAGTGTCTTGCCAAACATTTGTTCCATACTTTCACCTTCTCACTGCTTATGATTCAAAACATAAGACCTCTAACACACCCAGTTAGTTTTACATGCAACATCTTATTTACATATGCAAATAGAATCTACTCATGCCTTTTTTATTGTGTATTCAGAAACAACTTCCCCCCACCCCCCCTGATGCATTGTTTGGTGACATCTCCTCCCTACATCTCTGTTCCTGTTCCTTAATAGTTCTGTGTTAGCGAAAGATGGACTGAATGGTAGCTAATCCTTCAACAGGAATTTCAGTCAGAGATGAATGTTTGTATGTCTAGTGTACAATTTCCAGGAAAAGCAAGTATTTGTAACTTCTACAGACACTTCACAAGCACAGAGACCATCCAACCCCCAACCAGGAAGCTATGAAAGAAGGAAACATTTTCTATCAATTTAATTTTCTTTCTTCCAGATCTGTTATTCCAATGCAGACATGTGGGAACAATTTATCCTCAGCAGCAAATGGAGGTAAGTAACAACTCTCACACAACATTCAAATACCAGCGCCAGAATATAGGCTCAGACAGAATAAAAGTATTTATTTGTCTGCATTTACTGTACGGTGCTAATACTCTCGAAACTACAGTGCATTCTCCTTTGTAGAGTCCCACGCTCCCAAGATAACCAGATGGTTCATAAGAGGAAAAGCAGATGATTACATTCTTTAAACCGTGCTCCCTCACAGCCAGTAAAGACTGAGTAAAATGCCTATCCTCCTGCAACTGAGTTACAATTTTATTATTACAGAAATTGAGATCACACTGTGTAACACAAAGGCTAGGTATTAATTAAATCTGGCATATCAGACAACTGACTGTCCAGTTGGGTATGTCATATAAGGCTGACACCCTATCACTGGTACCAGCAAACTGCAGATATTCAGGACTTGTGACAATGAAATGGGATCTGCGATTAGCTCTTCACTGTCACACACACTTACCTTACAAGGACTCCTACTCAGGCTAAGCTAGCTAATAATATACCCAGGAAGGTGACTGTAAATACCTTGTCTTTCTGCTGCTTTCAAGAGATAGTAACTTTTCTAAATTCTATTGCTATGATTTATTCATTTTCGCATTCCTCTCAATAGGAAGCAATGATTAAAACAAACCATGAAAATTCACATGGCTGTAAGACACTCCACATTAGCCTTGATGAAAATGTTTGGAAGAAGCTACTCCTCTGCTTTCAATTCGTCTTTTGTTTTGGCAGCACAGCCAGTATTTAAGGAGAATTTTCAGGACTAGATGCTAATTTTTATTTTTCACTAGCTCCTATCTACCTAAGACTAAACAGAAGACAAAATAATAGTATTCAACACTGACAGCTGCAGCAGCACACAGAATCAGAAACAAAGCAGACATTCCAAACCTTCCTGGTATACTGCTCTGCGGTTTGCTTCAGTATTTCCTGTCCACAGTTGCAGCATGGTACCTCCATTTCCACAGACAAAAATTCTATTTTACATTTTATACAGAGTGCAAATTTCACCTTGTCTACAACTCTACTACTAACAGCTAGATGTCCAGTCCTCTCTATAGTCAGCAGAGAGAAGGTGGCACCAGAAGGTAATTCATGATCTCATCAGAAACTAGGCATGTGAAGGCAATTCATTTTATTATTGGGGGAACCTCTGCATTAAAAAATGCCCTGGAAAACTAGCTACGGCTAGAGATCAAGTTGCAGATCACTAAACTGAGTTGCAGTGATTTCAACTCCAGGTATCCCTGTTTGAATGTCTAAATGTGAAATGTCTCTGTCATCCATCAGCACACATTAGTAATACTTTGCAGTGTGCAAACAGAAGCATGAGAATAGCATCAGTTGACCATCAGGAATCTGCAACAACTCCCTCATAAAACCGAAGCTTTGCTGCAGGCATAAGTAAAACTAAATTGTGACCTAAAGCACTAAGGTTTGACAAATTCTACCCACTTTATCTTAAAGGCCCTCAGTCTGATCAGTAAGAGAACAGATGAACATACAAGCTGTGAAGCAGTAGGGGTAGAAGTGTCTATCGTGAACTGATTATTACAACTATTTAGAAAGTGAGTACATTTACATAAAGTCTAATAGCTCAGAAAGATCCTCAGTCTATATGTGAATCACAGGCAGCAGTCTCTAAATATATGACAACAACAATATTAGTTGAAAGCAAAAGAATTTGGATGGACCTCCCTTAACTTCCTAAAAGCCCACAATGACCATGAGAGTTTTGCATAGCCTAGTTTCAGAATTTTATAACAACTTTTATATTGGTGCAGTAATACAGGAACACATTACCAGATGAAAACACTCATGAAACAGATAATGCTGCTTGACAACTTAAAAAAAATAAAGATCAGAGTTAAAAATCAAATTAAATTCTAGTCTAAGAGAAAACAACTGATTTCAAGTATCAACTGTCAAAGAGTGAATGATCTGGTTGTTTTCTTCCGTACTTGTTCAAAGCAGTGACAGAATTGTTTTGCTTTACACTTTGCAGAAAAATGAGTCCAACAGTAAACAGAAGCAAGATAGAAAATTCTGCGACATATGAATATGGGCATTTTTCCTAATTTTTCTTCCTCATTAAAGTATTTGAATAGAACTATACACTTACCACTGACATGCAAATTTCTCGCTGTCTATCTCTACTATTCCTGGTGGTGGAGCAACATGTGGCGCTGTCCTAGAGGCTGTGGAGAATGAGGGGAAGAAAAGAAAGAAAAACAGAAATAACCTGCTGAAACAACTTTTGCTCTTCTGAGTGAAGCAAGGATGGATCCAGCTAAGGCAAGTCACAGAAGAGCACTAGGCAGACTACAGATCTGCACCCCAATTCACCCTAGTAAAGGAGGGCATGCCAAGGAAAGAGCCACCACTAAAGTGCAATCATACATAAGCACTTAGTGAACGACTACTTTGAAGTACTGAGCATAGTTTAAGACTGGTGCAATAATTCACCAGAACAGGCACAAATACACAGCCACTATCTTCCCAATTCCTAGGGAGAAGTAAATTTAATGTAATGAATTAGGTAGCCCAGAGAAGCTGTGGTTGCCCACCCATGGAAGTGTTCAAGGCCAGGCTGGACAGGGCTTTGAGCAACGTGGTCTAGTGGAAGGTGTCTCTGTGCATGGCAGAGGGGATGGAACTAGACGATCTTAAGGTCCTTTCCAACCCTAACTATTCTATGATTCTATGACTTTGGATTCTCTGCAAATTGAGAGAAAAATCTAGAATGGATACTTTTTTTCTTTCCACTGAACAAGTTAAAAGGAATGTATGTAATTTCCAGTACAAAAGCCCTGAAAAATATAAAGAGATTATTTCAAAGCTTGTTTCACAACAGTTTTTGCTAACATAGCTTTATATCTGCTTTGTGCACAAGTCTGAAAAAGATACCATATGTTATGCATAATGCATTTAAATTTATTTTTTAATTTATTTAAACTAATCACAAATCTACAGAAGAAAAAAAACATATATGCCATATAGCAAATTTGGTAGAAGAGTACGTTCTCTTCCAGCAATACTAACCTGGGACACCTGCTGCATGGGCCTGTGAAGAACCATGATCCATTACTTGCGGTCTGACATCAAGTACCCCTGGCTGGCTAACGCACTGATGTTCAATAAGTTTTACAGCAGTAAGTGCATCGGATCCAAACATCTGGATGTCCATAGAAACCAGACATACTAATGTATCTAAAGCATTAAACGTAAAACCAACAATGACATTAGGACAAGACAAATGAATGCTGCTGGGACATACTGATTTGTTTTTAAATTGCCATGTGTTGAAAGAAAACAAGCCTCTGCATGCTTCTGTAAAGCTATTTTTTTTAACTACATTTCGTGGCATACGGAAGTCTCCAAAAGTTTTAGCTGCCCTAGTTATACGAATCATCAATTTCTCGAGGACACAAAGAATAAATTTTAGTGAAACTTCTTATTCTAATATCCATTCCTAAGCTGCACACACACATACGACCAAGCCACATTTTTAACTATTGAACATGATATATTAAGTCTTTTTTTTTCCCTACATAAAAAAGAGTAACAGGTTTTTGCTTCTCCCTTACCTATGCTCTTCTCCACTTTAGCAATCTTTGAGCAGGCCACTTCCCCCATTTCTGTGAGCATGTATAGCACCTCAAGTGCTGAGATTACAAGCAGCACATCTGGTAGTGTGAGATGACATATGATCTCTTTATAGGATTCTTGATCCACATATTCACAAATTAAGACACCATTATCTTCAGCCTTACAAAGATTTGCCAGGATTTCCATGCCTGAAGAACAAATGCAGAATAATTTGAAAAAGCAGTAATTACAATTCTAATACAATATGAACAGCTAGAGATCTTACCTCTCATTTTTAAAAATCTATCTCTTGACATGAGGCATTTTGTAACAGTGTGGAACATTAGATGAGTAGTTTTGAAATCAACAGGATCCAAAAGAAGCTGATGAGAAAGCAAAAAAATAATTAACATTATCCATACAGTGATAATGGTTCAAATTCTTAAATCTGCATATCATAATGTAAGATTCAGAGGTGTTTAAATACAGCACATATGATACTTGTGTTGACAAAAACAGAACCTGTGAGCTTTTTATTGTAGCTAGCATTTTGAGCCCCCTCTGCTTCTTTCGTGCTGCTGTGAAGCACCAGTCTAATTTACACTTTCCAGTACTCAGAATAAGGAAAATAACTTTATTGCCAGGCAGTCAACAGTACACACAAATACATTTCAGTATCCAACACAGAACAGAACTTGAATGAATAACCACAAACATTCCTTCCCAAATGCTATCACAAGCATTCATCCTATTTCCATTTACTGCTTCTCAATCACAAGCTCTCAGACATCATAATATGTAATGTTCCCTCTTATTCAAGACAGGCTGAACACATGGTAAATGAAAACATCTTTTTTTCAATATTCAGCAGTAGATCAATAGTTCAAGTCTCATTCTCTGAGAATACCCATTTTACTTCTCTGTTATATTTTAAAATAAGAAATATCTGAATGTATTTACTGATAAAATCTATATAATTTATCTGCACTATGATACAACATACTAAAATAGTGTATTTCATTACATTCAAATCTCTTTGAAAAAGATGCCTCCTATGATTCAGGCTGTATACCCAGTGGCTTATGACTAGCTTACTGGTGCCCACTACATGCAGCATAAACCCCCCTACTACCCCCTTTCTCAAACGTACTAGTTTGAAGTTATGACTAACAGTTATAATCATAAAATGAAGACACTAGTGTACAGTCTGCAGAATTTGACTTCCTTTCTTCTCTCTGGAAAACTAAAATGAAAATGACACATTATGAATATCTTTAATCTCCCTATACAATCAGTCTTCTTCGTGTGATTCTGTTTTAATAAAGTGACACATACGTTTTGCAACTTTGTTTTGGCTCTGAACACTTGTTTGAAAATTGCTATTTACAAATTCAGAGAATAATTTCTTTCCTGCTTCATCCAGAGACCAAGGAAAAAAATTAGTTTCATTAACAATAACGTAAGGCTTTTATCAAATTATATTATAATTCTTCTGGTTTGAAGCACATTACCTCTGCTGCGATATTTCCCAGAGTATCAAGCCCCAACTGCCGTAGAGAAATAAAGTGACTGTGAGCAGAGAGTAGCAGGAACCGAAGACAAGTACGATTAGCTGCCAAAAGTTTAACATTTCCCTCTTCAAATGAAAGATTACGTAAAATCACTGCGATCTGAAGTACCCGCTGCCCTTCAATATCATTAATGCCCAATTTGCGAGGTGGATGAAATAAGGATTCCCAAATCCATTCTTCTGATGGAATATCTACAAAGTAAACAAATAACTTTTAGTACTTCTTTGGCTATATTTACCATCAATATGTATTAAGATTAGTTAAGATGTCTCACCTTGAGATTTGCTTCTGTCAGAAATTAGATCACGAACTTCGATATCTTCAACAATATCCTTCCAAAACTGAAGAAAGAATTAGAAATACACTTAATTTCTAGGGAATTGTGTTTCTTTAAATATTACTTGATTTGTATTGTGTTAAAATATTGAAAAATATGAGAAGTATTGTCCTTTCACAATTTCTGAGTGTCTTGATTCATCTAATAACAGCATTTTTAACTCACAGGATGATATGCGAGATGTTCAGTAGTTTACATTAAGAAACTCTTCCCTTCAAGCACCATAAGTACATATTCATGATCAACCAACACTACCACACAAGTACTTTGCTGAAGCACATATTGAAACTCTATGGATACTTTTTCACAATTAGAAATGTTGCAATTTTATGTGGGGAAAAAAAAGTACACTTTATCCTCCTTGACCTCCTATTAACAATGAACTCCTACAGCAGAAGATCATGACTTCTGTCAGTTTCAGCAGATCTTAAGACTGCTACTAGAAGTACAACATATTTCTATCCAGAGAGACTTTTTAAAGCTTCTGCTATGTTTTCCACATCATCATAAATCACAAAAGAGAGAAACAACAACTACCATCACCAAAGACCTTTATATACATATATAAGCAAAACAGTTCTTCAGTAGACTGGAATTCAAATTACTTTACAAATATATGACCTGATCTGTAAATGGCTGTTATACTGTTAGTGATCCAAAATTCAAGAATTAATCGAGGGATTAAGGTTTCCAACAATAAAAAAATACACATTCTGGTGTATATTAATATAAAATATATAATGATACATACATTCTAATGCACCAGAAATATAAACATTCTTTGACTAATAAAAATTTTTACATTACTCTGACTCACTAATGAAACAGAGCTCTTCTTCTGTCTATGAATACGGAATAAACCCACAAATCTGGATAAAAAGGGAAGGATGGGAAGTACCAGCAGCTGAACAGCAGGAGAAATTTTGCTATGCAAATGTAATTACTAAATTATAGCATTCCTACCAAGCTTGACACTATTTTTTTGAAAAAAAAAACAATACTACAGATTTTCTAAACTGGAAGGAAAAGATTTTTATTTTCCACTGCAATGCTGCTAAATGACATCCAAATGCTGTTTAGTAAAGACGATTACTTGCATGGAAAGCATTATTGCCTCATTTTAGCAAAGACAAGAAGAGCCAGATAAAAATTTAACTTCTCACGGTTTGTGACAAATAAGATTTGTCTAATTAACACCGAGGCTATCATCAAGAGTCAGAGAAGATCAAGGCTTGAAGGTAAAATCTGCAGAACGTACTTCATTTTGTGCTGCTTCTGCTTTTGGAGAAAGAGACGCTTTAAGAAAGAGGCTTCAGTCATTATTTCAAAAAGCACACAGAAATACACTGTCAGAAAACATACCAGTCAGTACATACTGCCCTAGGATGCTTCTTTCCAGAAAAAATACTGAACAGAGAAACTGAAAAGTCTTCAACTTCAATCTGCATCTCTTTGGAAAAGGCTAAAGTCAGTCACAATACAATGCTAACCATTAAATCAGCATCACCACATTTTGCTAGCTGAATTGTCCAATAACCCACTTTTTGCCACTAAAACTTCAGTGTGTATTCCAAAATGAAACTCTTAAAATTCTCTGGCAATATAAGTCCCAAAGAAGCAAATTTTTCTATCTGGAAAGCAAATCATCCTGGGCATGTTCTGAAAGGGATGGAAAATGAGTATTTAAGCTTTTTGCAGATGAAGACACTACAGACCCTGCTAAAGCCTCAAATTGCTATGGCTAAAGACAAAGACAGAGACACAGTGTTGGAAAACTGTACATCTCACCTAAAAAGAAAAACAGATCTACACTAATTGCTTGAACTGAGAAAGTCCCCCCTTCCTAAAGAAGCAGTCTGACAAACAGTGTTAGCTGTCAACTCAGATGAGATTGTCTTTCTTAGAAGAAATTAGAACATAGCTCCTTTCTGTTAGTTAGAGATACACCAAGGCACCAAATGAAGTTTACTCACATATAACTGTTATTTTCAAATTGTTTCACTACACAGTCATGCTGTGAGCAGAAGATGCTAACCACTCCAACTAGAAAACTTTTGCCTCACTATTACCTAGAGCATATGCACAAGCCCTGTTATCTACTTGGTACACACCAGAATGATGTGCTCTCCCCTACAGCCTCAGCTCCTCTGAGTCCTAGAGATCTGTTAAGTCTCTTAAAGCTCTAAGGAAGAGAACCTGCAGGACAGGGTAAGAATATACAACCAGTGGAACTTCAATATGAACAAGTCAAAAAATATGGTTTTTTTTTCCCTCTCTTGAGTGTTTATTTCTACACACAGAAGCACTGCAGGGGATAATGATCACCAAGAACACTGCTCTATCTGAGAAGCGCCCCAGAGCCCTGTTGCTTGCTCAAAACTGTAGCTTTGACGTCCCAAAGCCAGCATCTGTCATGGGTGTTCCAGCAAAGATGAAACGCCAAACCAGGCTTCTTGTGAGCACTTTGCAGATTTAAAGTTTTCAAACATTCTGCAAAAGCTCCAGTGATATTGCCAAAAACTCAGATATATTATCCAAAAGATAGTACCACCAAAGAACTTGGACATATCCTACATTCTCCATGCAACAAGCCAGTAATTTAAAAGAGCTTATCAGCAAGAAATCCAAGTAGCTAAGCTATTATATATGTGGCATTTAATGTATCTATTTTAGAGATGGGCTGCTAACTACAGAGAGGTCAGGATTTCCCAGGCCTTTGGCTATGACAAGCATGCCAAAAGAGTCAATGCACAGATGGAAGCCCAGACACATGTATATCACTCCACTGAGCTCCAAAACCCCTTAAAGATTTACCACGGATAGCTGAGTTCTTAGGTAAGGAAAGAAAAACGTGTCTTTATTTACAACGTACAACAGCTTTCCATTTGATTCCAACAAGCTATCTGACAGCATGCACCATTACATCGAGGAGCTGACTATCTTCCTCAGAAAAGTTACTGTTCTTCTCCAGGAACGACAAACAGCTTGAAGCAATATTCTTGTGCCCTGCATATACACTCATGCAAGGAATTTAGAAAGCACAGTCAGCCTGGCCAATGACAATCAAAGTCTCAATCAAATTAACAGGCAAAAAACTGCATTGTCCAAATATTTAAAACATGCAGCATTTTTGAGAGGCACTGTGACAAACAGACTTCTGCTGACCCACATATAAACAATAATGCAGAGTCAACAGTGAATCTGAATTCTGCATCTTTCACTCAAACAGAGGATTTTAAGAAACCCAAAGCAGATTCCAGGACACTTAAAACTTTTTCACTAGAGAAAAAAAGTCCTTGATAAGACTTTCAGGAAGGTAAACTGTATTGATTGTACTTAACTGGAATCATGACACTTGTTAATTGTAAACCCCTTACAACACAGTAGGGAAAAAACTACCAATAAAAAAGAATCACATCTTCCTCTGAAAGTTATCCTCTGTGATTCTGGTGAAATACAGATGTCTTCCTATCTCGGACAAATTTTCACACTGGAATCGTGTTCTGCCAGTAAATGATCAAAAAGCCCACTCAGTGCTTCTAAAGCACTAGGATTAACTACAGTAATCTCCACCTTGTACTTCTGAATAAAGGTGTCCCAATGTCTTAAGCTCTGAATGAGTCTGCAGACTATTCTTTTTCATTGCAAGGAAATCATTGGCCTGAATCACCTTCTTTTTGCCTTTAAGCATTCTGGTTGATTGCTCTCAGCACACTCAACATTTGCTTGCTTCCTAAGCAGTGCAGATCCCTGAAAAGGATGGGCCTGGGCAGAGAACTGCAAGGTGGAAAACAGAATTAAATAACCTCTATATAATGTTTGTGACCTACCTGTTACAAGGGATTGCCACGAGGTGAAACATGACAAAAGTTTTGTATGCCCAAAGGAAAGGCAAAAGTGAAAAAAGATGAGTTTAAGTCAAACCTTCTAGCCATTCCTCTGAAAAGCTTAATTGTATCACAGAGGCAAAAAAACCCCTGGCTTAGGATCCCAAGCAGTTTTTTATTTCCTACTATAAACTACGGACAGATGCAATCTGATACTACATGTCAACAGAAACGACAAGAAAGCTTGAGAAAATGAAGCTCTTATCAACAGTTATTTCTAGATATATGTATTCAGATCATGTTAACACACTACTAATAGGAATGTAAAGCTCAAAACTCAGAAGCAAACAAACAATGCTTGACTGGGATTTTCAGATGCTAAGAGATAACAGACAAAGGTAAAGAACTTGATTCACATGCAAAACATGATCACTGCCAGTAGTCAAGTTCTTTTGGAAAAAGGTGCACAGGATTAGACAGAATTCACTGGAAATAAGATTAAAGTAAAAAAATCAGACACTTGAATCCACAAATCATATCATATAGCAATGATCATGCCTATTTATTGTCCAAGAAAAATGTAAGAGCAACTGAAGTCAAGTGAGCTTAACAGAACTCCGTGAGAGGCAAGAAAGGTGATGTTTGAAAAGCATTTCAGCTATTTAAATGCATAAGGATCCCTCTCTACACACTATCTGAAAAAGATTCAAATAAACGCACAGTAAAGAAAATTATTATTAAGCTTTTCCAAAGAAGAAAGAGTTGGACAACAAAATAAGAGCTTCACAAAAAAAAGCATTAGGCAAATCAATAAAGAAAGCACAAAAACTTCAATAGTATGGATTTTGGAACTCTAGAGTTAGAGGAGGCCTCAAGGTCCAAGAACATGAAATATAAATGGTTAAATTGAAGCAAACAGACATGAACGGTGCAGGAAGAAATATAATGCAATTATTCATATACTACATCAGTATATGCATCAATAGGCATCCGTTACAGACATAAAAGAAATACCTGGAAAAACAGCTAAGTATCTGATGAGAATCATACTATATAAACAAGGCCAACCTGAAAGACAAACTATATTCACAGGGGAACATGAGGAAATTCAATGCAAAATTAAGCAGTTAAAAATGCTTCCAGAACAGACGAGAAAACATCTGAGCAGGATGTCATCAGAGCTTGGGAATGGGGATGACAAAACAAAATGAGACACAAGATGACTAGCTAAATGCCAGTTGTTTCAATCCTGAAGTACAAGTAGTCATTCCAACTAACCAGAGATTTAAGCTTATTGACAGCACCAAGAAAATTCAAGTGGAGAGAAAACCAATAAATTAACATAGCTACAAGGGCTAACAGCAGGTTCAACTAAAACTGTATTCAAATTCTGCCAATTAATGGACAGATTCACTGACTAGTAAAGACATTTGATTCAGTTCAGAGGGAAGTTTGTATAAAGTGAGAACATACGCAGCATTCCAGATAAGATAACCTAATAACAAATTATCCAAACTTTTTTTTATAATAAAGTATTGGGGGGGGTGGGAGAAACGTAAAATAAGGTAACTGATTATGTAAAAAATTAGCATAAAGAAACACGTTAGTTTTCATCTTCACCTTCCACTGGAATAGCAGTGATGCTTAAGGACACAAATAAATAAGCAAGCTCCTTTGCTTATGAATGTGACCTTACCAAACTAGTAGACTGTTCTGAAAAAATCATGATACTGCAGATGTAAAGTAGAATAATTTTAAGTCAAAATTGGAGAACAGCAGAACATAATATTGAAGTATTGGTGATGAAACAATTGACTATGATAAATTAATACCCAACTCAAGACTGAATACCAAACCACCAACAGTTCTTGTGTAGATGTTTAAGGGTGGAAGAAATACTAACAGTGCTACTGTACCTTTACTACTATGCAAAGATAGAGTAGGACGAAGGGGAAAGCAACAAAGAAAAAAAAACAACCCAACGTATGGCCATTTTCCTTTATTGAAAGCTAATTAAGGATACTAATATTATTAAGAGACTAAAAATTACATCAAGCTTATTTTAAGCAAAGATTAAAAACTTCCACAGAACTTTTGAGTATAAGTACATCATTCTAAAATTACTCCCAATGTCTGAATAAAGACACTGAAATACAGTAACTAAATGGCTCTATTAACTCCAAAGTTCCAAGTTTATGGTTATGTATTTCAATAGCAGGAGGAACAGCTTGGGGAAAAGTTAGTAAGAGTAGCTACATAGACAAAATGTCAAAATATTCTGAGCATGCCTCCTATGCCACTCCTATTTGTTTCACTGCATTTGAAAAGCTATTTTCAGCTAAGAAAGATTAGGAGTTCCTATTTTTATTTCATTTTTTTGGATAAATCTGATATACCAACTCTGAAACTGACATTCAATTGCCAAGAATTCAAGGTTATGATTTTTCTATGAAGCCTGAATTTAACCCCAACATTTATTTTCAGAACAGCTTCAGGATTCCTAGTATTTCTCAGCCACCTCCTCAACCCCAAAATTCCAACACATAAAAATCCCACTACAGTGTAAGTGTAACATTTACAAATTCAACACAATTTCTGTCAATTTAATTCCTATTAGTTTAGAATTTATGTTTAAGAAACTGCTCTCCCCACCCTCCTTTCTATGTTTCTCTAACATTTGTGTGTTCATGCCATCGCTATACTATATTCATAACTCTGCATTTTTCCTCTCCCATTTTCAGCTTTATACAAATTTCTGAACTGCTGCCATTAGAGTGGAGAAACAAACTGGACTGCTAACCTTCCAAAAGTCAAGACACAAACAACTGGCAGCAAAATGGAAAAAGACCCAAACAAATGAAGAAGGATTTTTTTAAAAGACAATGTGAGTAGTGAGAGACACATTCAGTAGTCATTCTGTTTATCTTAAACCTGTAAAAGCAAATTTAAAACCAAACAAAAAACACATATACAATTGCTACCCTGCGAACCAAATTCTCTCTCCTGTATCATGAAGCTCCCCCAACAATGCTTCCCCCTGATTTCTGTTTTGCCACAGCTGCAATACAAAATAAATTACTTCCAGTAGTAGGGTCAAACAAATGCTTGAAGTAAGATGCTCTGAAAAATCTGGATTCTTGGCATTAGACATATTTTTAGATCTGGTGTTAGTTTCTGATGTGCTTTCAGCAGTATTTCACTACAGAGTGGTGCTATACATGTTGTAATGTTTAAAAATAGATCCTGGAGAGCATCCAAGTTTCTTATTAGTAAACCTTATTGCAGTTACAGTGGTTCTACTTAACACTTCCTCAAAAACATTATCAGAACCATCTGCTCTTATCTATCGCAATTACTTAAGTTTATATAATTACTGATCATATAATAAATTAGAATTCTGCGTAACCTTAAATGTTTACAGATCTAGACATGGCACTTGATGCTGCTCTAGATCAGAACAGTTTGTGACAGTTGAGGGCGAAGTCAACACAGCAGCGCTAAGTGCTTTAAAAAAAAAAAACCCAAACCAGCAAACCAAAACAAGACAGTATTTGTGGACATATCTCCAATAGAGAAAGAAAACAAAGATTACAAAGCATTATTTTTAACACTTCAGCACATCTGAATCACATTTTCAAGTTCATATACTAACAAATATGTGAACTTACCTTTTTGTTTTTAACTTCATCTAGAAAATTTTGGTTAGGCAATCTCTTTCACTGACATTTCAGCAATACTTATCATTTAGCTAACACTACTATGGTCCAACTTGTCCCAAAACTGAGTATACAGAAATAAAAGACAAATGGAAGAAACTCATAGCAAACATATCTGTATAATACCAGAGAGACATTTCAGTACATGAAACAATTAAGAAATAGAGCAAAAACCTGGCTATGAGTTAGTAAGGAGCTCGGCAGCTTATCCCTTCACATTTTTACTTCATAAAAAGCATAACAGATCAAAATATATTTTACTCTGTCTCCTATTTTAGCCACATAAATCATCACCTGTAATTCAAGAAAACTGTTTATCAGAAAATATGCTGAAATGTCAAACTTCCTTCAGCTATAATAAACTGCATGCTCTCAATCACCTCAAAGTGCTCACCCACAATAAAGAAGCAGCATTATACAAAGAAACTTCAGTCATATTTTCACCTCATTACTTTTAGAGTAGATCATGCCCTCTAGTGGAAAGATAAAAAAGCCTTGTGCAAAAATTGTTTAACTGAAATAAACTTTCAACATTGCTAATAACTTCTTCGCATTTGTCCTATGCTTCTTAGGTAATGGACATAATTTTCATAATCCAGAATGTTTCTTCACTGATCAGGGCAGCAAACCAGCATTATTTTCTCTTGTTAAATATGTTGGCCAGTTCTCCTTTTCCTCACACACACTAGCTTTCTTATAAAAAGAAACATGGAGCCTCTTTATTCATTCACCTACACCTATTTTTTCTTAATACATTTATTCCTGCTTACACAAATATTTTATGACAAGTGTGATTTAGTCCCCTACTATGTTTAAATCAAAGGAATAAATGTTGAGAGCAATTCTAAGGAGATGTTGGTGTATCTTATTGTTTCCTTCTAAAATAATTTGCTGCCCACCATATGCAGTTCAAAATTATTTGAATAATTTTTAAATTACCTTAACAAAATCTCTATCAGTTTTCTCCTTCCATTCTTCTCCAAATACAGCAGAAAATGATCCTAAAGCTTTAAGCATAAAAAGCAGAATTCAGTAAAATAATCAGCACTTGTTTTACTTTCTACTAATGCATAAACTAAGATTCAACAGCACTACAGACTCTTCCAGTGTTTGCTTCTCATAAAAAAAAATCCTGCACAAACCAAACGAATTTTTTATAATAATTTAATTAACTCCTATGTCACTTTTACAGTTTAAATTAAGAATAAGTTGTCCATAAAGAATGGATTATTGTGAACCCTTTAAAACACACATGGAAAGCTTTTTCATAGCTCTTTTCCAGGAGGTGAGTGCCCAGTTTTCAACCTCACATCAACAACTGTTCTTTATGTGCACTGCGTAAGCTGTAAACAAGACTTTAGTTATTAAACAAATTCCCATTAATGTTCTCTAAAAAAAGTAACATTAGCAGTAAGATTTTGACAGCTCTGGATCGAACATCAGTATTTAACTAGGAAACAAAGAGGACGTTCTTGGGTGTTTGGTGAAGCCACTACAACAAACTTTCTAATCACCGCTCCTTGAAAGCGGCAAAGACTTGGTCAACCTGACTCAAAGATTGAGTCAATCCAAGAAAAAAAACTGTCTTGCAAACATTCTGCAATGAACTAATGACATGTCAAGTTACACTCAAAACATTCTAGTTTATAATATTTTATTGTTCTGAGCAAAATGCTACAAGTATCAATTCCAAGACTGCATCCGCTTTGAACTCACAGAATCCAAACAGAAGCTTACCTGCTACTCCGAATTCCAGATATTATATACCACCAAATACCAGGGACTGCCCTATCACTTGCAATATAACTATCATCTCAAACTTGAAGGAGGAAAAAAACCCCAACAACTGTAGATATATTTTTCTTGTTACCTAGAAACACTACATTACAAATACTAACAATGATAAAACCTTAATTATAAATAAGCCAAATCTAAACCCCACATTAAATGCAGTTAATCACCTATCATTTTCACCCAAAATTATCATGACAGTATTTTCATATGGTCTGATTTACAGATTTAATCCCCAAACTTGACAGATTTACTTTCATTGTTTATAGTATATTAAAATATGTAAGTAGTTCAAATTGACGCTTCATGCTGCAAAAATAAGTAAACACACACACTTCCTGTCTTTCCGGGACACTCCCTGGATTTATCCAGAAGATGTAACTGGGCAAGATAAAATAAAAATAAATAAATAATAATAATAATAATTAATAATAATAATAATAATAATGTTTTCCTCAGGGAATGAAAAGAGCAAGCCCACTGCCTGCTTGTTATTACTGCTGGCTTCACCTCAAGTGGTTTTCAGTGTAAGAAATACTAATACAGACCAGCTACGGAAGAAGCCTGTGCTCAGAGTCCAAGTTAAGATCTTGAGACAACACTGTCTACCTGGAATAAGTAACATGCAGTACTAAGTTTCACTTTAGCTTTCTTTCAAATGTTTTTCTTTGAAAATTCTTGCTACTGGAATAGATACAGGCACTAAATGACCAAGATTTAACCATACCTGAAGGGCACGGGTACAAAACACACACATGAAAGAAAAGCTGGAGAACGCTAATGCGATACTGGGAGAAGGGACAAGCTACAAACCATTATGCAAAAATGCTGATGATTAAAATCCCCACCAAACAGTATACAATGTCTAACACTGATTCTTCCCCAGAATTTTAAAACAGAGTCTCTGGCATACCATATTATGTTTGTGCTTACACATGCAAAGTAGCTTTACACTCAAACAGATATGATCATCTGTACAAGCAGACAAAAGCTCATTTAAGTGATTTCTTATGATGGCAATTTCTGTAATCCAGGTTTGGGGGGGGTGTTAAATTAAAAAAATCAGTATGTAATGCCAGTAAACAGTTTCTCCTCACTAGCATGAGACACGAACTATGGCTGTTATGATTTTAGGATGGTTAACTTATTTCTTTTCCACTCTCCTCGACAGAGTGACAAACAAGCAATTAACAAGGAACAATCTGGAGGTCACACTGAACAAGTCAGAAGAATTTCTTTTACATACTGAAGTATTTTTATGGAATAGGCACTTTTTAAAACTTCTGCAATTCTGAAGCTCAGATTTAAATTTGAATCCCTTGAGTTTTTTATTCTGAATTTCACTCCAGCGGAATGTTCAGTGAGCATCAGGGTAAAAGGCTTTGTGGGTCCTTGTTTTCAGACTGCCCTTTGTGATTTTTAAATTTGTGACTGCTATGAGAATTGTGAAAAGTAAGCATGGCTCTATGAATTCAGAAGAAAGCAGCAATACACTACAGGCAGACGGAAATCCAATGCTGTATGAACAATTCAATTCTATCACTGAAAAACTACTTGTTAACACTTCACCAAACTATTCAACATCACTGTATGAAATTATCTAACATAAAAGGTATTTGTACTGTCTGATAAAAACTGTGGACAAGCCAAAAAGAAAAACGAGATTTAAATGTAATACAGTGCAATAAATTACAAACATTATAATTATTAACGGTTGTGAAAGATGCGGCAAGTACTGACTCTCTGATGCAAAAAATGTTGTTATATACTTACTGTCATCAAACACCCCAGCATTTGCAAGCAGTAAAGTGATGATCTTAGGGTCCTTTTCCAGCTGCATAACATGCTTGCTTTCATTTGAAAGAAGAGTACACACATTAATTGCAAAGTCCACTTCATTTGGTAGTCCAGATAACAGTGAAAGCACCAATTTATTATAGTCATTTGGTGAGTTTAAGTCCATAGACAGCCCATAGCTTTGACGAAGGTAATCTAAGTAAGAAAAAAAAAAGTAAAATGTTTTCATAGCTACATTAACTTTCACAGGATACATTAAGCAATACTATTTATGAATTAGAAGTAACTTTTCAAGGTTTATTAATAAGCTACTGTGGGGTTTTAACGAGGTTTTACAGTATTATTTTTTTTTCCACTAGTCTTTGGCCAAAATGGTGAACACATTCCACTTAGCTGTGTGCCTTTCTAGTTGGGTGTTAATTCCTCCATCATCTCCAGAATGCAATACTGCTGTACGTTCTCCAAAAGAAAAGCCCTGAAGATGCAAACTTTAATGAAAACTGAATATAACTGTAATAGAGTTTGGAGTCACCTTCTACTCAACAAGTTACACATCCACGGCACAGAGACCTGCTTCCAATTTGTTCATCGGTTCAAGATTGATACTTTGGTCTCTAAATTACCATGGGTTTGATTCTGGCTCCTAACACACAGGCCTTTCTCTTCAGATTTTAAAGCTTAAGTAATCACATACTCAATTCAGGTATTGGACTCTGTAGAGAAATGACTGACGTGACAGAAAAACAACCTGTGAATTTTCAAGGTGTATTTTTTCTAGACAAGTAACTACTCAGCCCTGATAATTACAAAGAAACATTTGTAAAGAAGAGAAATACCCTACAGATTTTCATATTTATTTTCTTGTGGCTCCAGATGAAAAGGTCTTTGAGTGTATTATATAAATAATCTGAGTGACCTACAGATTTAACAGTTCCAATAATGTCATAAATTTAGCTACACACTATCTCTGTAGCCTGTCAAAATATATATATACATATGCACACACATACATATATGGAAAAAATAGCACTTTTTTCCTCAAAAATTTACCTGACACACTGTGTTGCTGGTAGTTATAGGAAGTTGGAATTGCACCAATAGGAAGCTGTGGCTTTGGATTGCCTGGTTGTACCTCATCATCCTCCTCCCCAAAATGATGGACTTTTTCATACTTTTCTAGATAACTGGAATAAAAAAAAAAAAAAAAATACAAAAAAACCCTTTTGAATATGTTTTGTTCAACTGAATCCTTCATCCCTCAAGATCTGAACAGCCAAAGGAAAATAAAAAAACATACAAACATGAAGATTTACTGGTAACAGCCCTCAGAGTGGTATACAACTTAGAACGTAGGTCAGACTGACAACTAGGTGATACAGGAAATACAGGTATGTGGAATTAATGGATTTAGACATTAAATTTCTTCACATTTTTCAACAACAATCACTAGCTAAACTGCAATCTGTTGAGCCATCTTGTGACTAAGTCCATTTTTCCCAAATCATCTTCGGCTACCCAAGATAACTCCACAGATGGAAGCATCATAAAAATTACTCTGTTCAGCTTACCAATACATACACTGGGGTCAAGTCCAGAACAATACTTATTTCTTTTTGCCTTACCCAAAGAGAAACAGTATACCAAATCCTAGCAACTACACAAAAGGAAGAGAAGCCAGGGACACTGAGGGCAGCAATTCAGGATCAGAAGTTCCGAGCCATGGCTCCAGTTAATAACTACTCTGAACCCCCTAAGAAAAAACAAAAAGCCGATATACTGTACACAGAATGGACTGCATGTACAAAAGTAACATGTACCAAAAGTAAACAGCTTAGTAAATTATCTCAAGTAATTTAGCATTAAACCCACACAATATTAATAACGCATTTCATAGTGTACTGTATCACACACAACTGTGGTTCATGTTTAAATAGTGTTCAGGATATTCAAAGTATTATATATGTTACTTGCATGTGAACCACTGATACAGTCGCCTCCTTATTACATACTCTTGAGTGAGTTAAGAAGTCAGCAAAAATCTTTCCTGCATTATTGTTTGCTTGTAGGGATTTTTAACAGACTAAAAATTACATTTAAATATGATTGGTTTTTATCTGTAAACTCACAGTCCTTGTTTATACAAATTAGCTTACAATTTAAAATCTATAGAAAAGTAAAAACCTATAAAATTGTTTTAACTTTTTAAAACTCACAGCTCAACACTACTCTCCACCCACATTTTTAAATCCAAATCCTACTTTCTCTCTTCCACTACACTTTCTTTACCCTTTCATCCCACTTATTTCCTTTACCTTATGTCTTATATCCAAAATTAGAACCAAACACAATCTGTAGCTTCTATATGGCAAAAGGCGATTCTCAGCATACAAGCAAAGACGTTACTCCAAGTTGGGAAATAAAACAGTGCATCTCCTTTCCAAAAGTTTTTGGTATTGATTTAAATGGTCATTTAAAGAGTCTGGCCTAAGTATTTAAGTAACTGTTTTATTATTTTATTTCCTTCTCGCATTTTATCAAAGAAGCAATACCATGGCTTTTTTCTGCTTTATTATCTGCTTTCAGCTATTCAAGCTTTAAAGAGAAACACCACATTTCCTTCCAATATCAATGAACTGTTAAGTACTCCACAAACGAACATTACATCACTGAATATGGCAGTCACACACAGAGAAAAAGATTACATGCGATAATTTCCATTTTCCATATTACCATTTACTCGAGAACTTCATAAAAACTGTAGGATAACTTACAAAACAAACACACACAAGTGGTTTGGTTCCTTTTAAATATATATATACACGTGTGTGCCCACTGGAGAGCATGTTAGAGCTCAATTCGGAACCCTGCTCAACCTTTGCATGGGAGATTAATATTAAATATAGTATGGGATTAAGCAATTTAAAAGTAGTGGTGAAGAAAGGAATACACACACTGTGGAATATAACTAATAAAAAGATTTAAAAAAGCATCAAGCTATAATAGCATAACCAAACATTCAAGTGTACAGTCAAAAAGGAATGCCTGATGAATAATGCACCATGCAATCTTAAGTGTCCCATGACCCCATTCTAAAGTGTATCTGTACTGGTTTCACAAAATAGCTTTGAAGATACTCTAACACAGCTACAAAACCACGGTTTACTGGAATAAAATACTCATCGACAACTGTGAAAGCTAGAAACGCATGGCTTTAAATCACCTAGAAAGTATTTTATTCTTCAGGTGACAGTTATTTAAGGCTCATTGTTTTGAACTATGTATACCTTCATACCGAGCAGCATCTCTTCTCTATTCTCACCATTCTGAACATGAAAATCATTGCAGTGACTACAAACAGAAAAAAATACCAGAGGCTTATGTATTGTGCCAGGCTAAGTCCCCATCTGTATTCATTCGTGATTAAGATTTTAAGATAAACTCAATAATGGCTTCTAAAATCCCGAGAAAACAATCAGTCATGAACTATCTGCAAGTCAAATAGTCCATAGGATCACAGTATTTCCAATTTATCCTGGTCCAAAATGACCCACAGTAACAACTAAAAAGTTTTTTGAGTTTTGCTCACCGCAAAAAGCCTGGCCTTCTATTGGCCACCACCATTTTGTTTGTTGTCTTTCAACCAGTTCAGTAAATCACTGAATCCGTGATCATCAAAGTCATCATGGTTTGAATGAGTTTGTACTGTAATTGAGGTGACCAATGTTGAAAAGATGATTTCACAAAACTTCCAAGTAAAAAGGAAACTTAAAAATCTAGACCTGATACTTCCTACACATGCACGAGCACATGCTGTGCTTTGTGCTCCTATGAGATCACCAAAAGCTGTTGAAACTGAGGAAAAAACATGTTGAAGAAAAGGTAAGACATTCATGAAGTCACAAATTGGATTAATCAAATCTATGAGTAAGTCCAATCAATTTGAACAGAATCTACATAAAAGTGTGTTTATGATCAAGACCTATAGGAATAGCTCAGACAGCTTGATCTTCCCTCCACCTGAGCACCCAGTCTCTTGAAGAGTTCATCTCACAAATAAAGAGGATTCAGTTTTTTCAAACTGAATCGGGGTCAGATGAATACTGGAGCTGATGCAGGACAAACAGCAGGTGCACACAGCTGAGGACAGCAAGAAGACAATGTGCATGTACCATTTCTACACTGGCAGGCACTACATGCTGTAGCTTGTCTAAAGGGACTCCAGTAATGTCATTGCTAGATCTTATTTCCTCATATTTTTGCTGGTCTCAGACAAAGCTTAAGCTTAGCAGAAACCACTTTCATTACTGAATATAAGATTTCATAAGAATATTGAGTAAGTAAAAATCCCTATGCTGAAACATATCTACTACTTAAAATACCGTTTGCAAATCTATTACCGTCTTTTTTTTGTACTTGTCCATTTTACCAAGAACAAATAGCTATTTAAGCATTAAAAATAAACATGAACCCTTATATATCATAAAATAATCCATGTTGTTCTGTACTTCAAAATACAAATACTGAACCTTGCACTTTTTATTAAAGCCACGTCCAGGCAGAGCTGAACAATATGAATATTGTGCTCCTCTGTTAATACCTACTTTATTAAAATGTGTTAGAACAGTTCTACCAAACACAAAACCCCTGACATTTCAAAATCTACTTTTCTTCTTTCCCCTTCAAACCCAAACAATTACATTGTTTCCCACTTGGTTTGAGTACGAAATTTTAGGGAGCAGAAAATTTTTATGTATGAATTAAAAGATTATCGCAAACTAAAAGTAGTAATTTTTTTTCTTCACTATTGACAAATTTCACAAAGTTCTTACAAATGTCTTGTTGAAGATTCCATAGGAAACCAGGACTCATATCGACCTTAAATGATGATCTAATTTTTCCCTATGCCAAAGCAAGTACCAACTTCACTTTCTTCAATTCTTAGGTCTTTTTGCTGTTACTCAATTTACCAAAATTCCACCTCTTCAATGAACACTCCCTCTTTCCTATCTCACATCAAACTAATTAAGTTTGCTGAGGAGAAAAACACACGAACAACAAGACAAAGCCCCAACAATCCCAAAGCATCAGTTATAAAAGCTAAAAAAAAAATCCAAAAGACAAACAGAAGGAAAAAAAAAACCCACAACCAAAACCAATGAACCTACATGACAAATAGAAATACTTTCCCCACCTCTAACACATACATTTATTCCCTTAAAGGCATTGCTAGTTTAGAGGGAGATGGTTTACTATTTCTGAATCCATCACATTTAACAGCCCTATAGTACTGAATTTCAGCCATAACAACCAGACCATAATAGACTGCTGTAGTACAATTCCTTTATGCATTGTAAGTACCAACTGTTTACAGACAGCTCTACAGACCTCAATCCTCCACACCCTCCTTTTCTTTCCTGCAGAGAGAACGCATGACCTGGAATTTTAAGGTAGAGAAGGAGCTTTGTAAATCAGCTTGTAAATGAGCTTTACCAGTCTGGCATACAGCTACTATGCAAACAGCAGAATAGTTACTGTAAAGACAGGACTTTCCCTAAAGATACAAGAAATTTAATGATAAATGGAGCTTTTTACTGCAAAACAGTTGTACAAAAGCTCAAATTATAATTACAATAGGCTAATCTCAAGGTTCAAAACAACTTAAGATTTGTAGCTGTAGACTAGAAATGTATACTTTGATAATGGAAAAAGGGGTTTAGGAATTCAGAATGCTTCCTTCCTTTAGCAAGGTCACAGGCAGTATTGCATCAACACTACAGGCCTCAGTCTCCTAATCTTCTCATTACAACACCAATTAATTTACAGCCAGTCCTGCCTTCCCAGCTTGGATCACACCAGACAAACAAACAACACCACACCAATCAAATCCCAAAAACACCACAAAAAAACCCTATGAAACAAACCTAACAGCAACAAAACATCCCCAAAACCAACACCACACACCCCACCCCCCCACCCCCGATGAACAGCTAGAACTGCGGTTTATGCAAAGCATTAAAAAATGGGAAAACACCTGGGAAATCAGACACATGTGAAGGTCGGCTATTTTTTGATGGGCAAGTGATTTCAATGCTTTCTGAAAACTCTTTAAGGATCCTTTGAGATGGAAATCAAAAGACTGTATCCTTTTGAAAAGCTAATTCACATATTACACATCTTGTTCCTCTGACAGAACTTCAGTAAGTTATTTTGTTCCACTCAAGTCTGTGAGAAAGTAAGTTCTATGAAGACGAGTAATATTTTCATCCATTGAAAGTACTTATTTAGATAACAAACCAAGCTTTTATCCAGCCAAGTTACTTTCAGACTTGTTTTCAGATATTTGGGACAAAATACTAATAAAAGGGAGTCTACACCAGGTACAGCTTGTGGCATATAGAATTTATTACCAACAAGAGCCCTGAATGGGCTTGCAGTATGCCACAAACTATCAACTAGGGTCTGAGGAACATTTCTGGTACCTTTTAAATTTGCTTCTCAGAAAAAGGGAGAAGAATAATAATAAAATAATAACAATTAAAAAACAACCCCAACAAAAAACATCTAGTCTTTTAGATCACTATGGTGTCCCAGTGAAAATATAGTGTCTACCACAAACTCCCTTAGTATTTGTCAATTGATTTTATGTAAGTGTACAAAACATCAGGAGATTTTTTGCTCCCTGTACCAGAACAGAGTAAATTTGCCACATACATATTAAGCCAGTCCTGACAAAACAGTACAGACATCCACTGTCAATTCCTTTTCTATGTGCTCAGCTGAAAACCAAGTAGGTCCCATTCCTACCAGAGGTCTCTACCTGATCTTTCTTGAAATTGTCTTTTTGGCAGCATTATTAGGAGAGGACTGACAACATGAAATGGCACTTGTTCTGCTAGCCTGAACACCTTCTATTACGAGACAGGACAGTCCCCCTGCTCATTCTCTTGCATCCCCCCTCCCCTACTTGTAATCCTATTAACAACAACATCCTAGACAATCATGAGACAAAATCCTTACTGCAATAAGGATTTCACACTACTCCATCTTGCAGTTTGTGTCACCCTAAGTAAGAATCACTGCATACCATCTCACATCTCACTGCTCCTAATACAACATGACTTTTGCCCTATCTGAAGGACTAATTAATTCTTGGTGCCAACGCTATGCCAACTAGAAAATTTTCAGAGCAGTGACCCATGCTTTGGTAAAACAATACAAGTAACTAAAAAATACTGGAGGTAACAAAGAAAAAATGATTAAAAGTTACCTATTACTGAAAGACTTTGAACTTAAAAAGGCTTCCAACACCACAGAATAAAAGCACAGAATGGTTTGGGCTGGAAGAGACCTTAAAGATCATCTAGTTCCAATCTCTCTGCCATGCACAGAGACACCTTCCACTAGACCAGGTTGCTCCAAGCGCCGTCCAACCTGGCCTTGAACACTGCCAGGGATGGGGCAGCCACAGCTTCTCTGGGCTACCTGTTCCAGTGTCTCACCACCCTCACAGTAAATAATTTCTCCTAATATCTAATCTAAATCTACCCTCTTGTCCTGTCACTAATGAAAGGAGGAGGCACAAAAGCACAAAATGTAATCAGTTCTAAGTAAGGTTAAGTCTGATGGCTTTGTAATGGGGGTGGCTTGAAGGTAGTTTTAGGTCCTTAGGACCTTAGTACAAAAGGTGGAAGAAAAATAAAACAGAAAAACAGGACCTGGGAATGGGCACAGTTAAACTGGCTGATGGGTGGAGGGGCAGGATGGTTGCTCTGTTAATGAACCCATTAAGTTGGTGTAAACATCTACTGGGGAGTATCCGGACTAGCAGATGTCCAGAATGGGAGCAGTTAAGCTACCTGATAAGTAGAGGGACAGGATGATTCCTATGTTTGTTATGTTAATTAAGCTGGTTCTTCAAAGACTGCCAGCGGTGATGAAGATTGTTGGAAGAAGTAAACGACTCTCAGAAACCACCATCACATTTTGTATGTATGCAAGAAACTTTCTGGAAAATGATATAATTCGTGCGTAGCCTCATGTATGCCCAAGTGACTACATAAAGATGGCCTGTGTGGCAATATGGGGATGCACATTAGGAAAAGCTATCCCCCGTGTCTCCCGGCGCCGCAATAAAGAATACTTGCTTGTCAACTGGAAAACTTTGTTGGCGAGCTTGTTCCTGGAGTTTTCTCCGAATCACTAAACGTCCTTGTAAAATTTCCTCCCTAATGCATGCAATACTCTCACATAAAGGCTTACCCAGTCATACGTCAAGTTCTTCACAAGGGACAACTCATGAACTGATGTAAATCAAAAGCTGCAACCTTTTCAAAAAGACAAAATGTTTATCAGGCAATCCATTATAGTCCTATACCACTCATCAATGCATGCTACAGTTACCTGAATATCTGATCCACTCATGCAGCCTAATAGTAGGCTGTATATTAATCACAGAGAAGGCTGTTTCTCAGCAGGACCAAAGCGCTTACCAACTTGACTTGCCACTCAACCGCTGCTTGACTGATGCCACACTCTAGAATGAAACTCCTTGCTTCAGAACCTAAAAGCTGCTGCTGCAGCAGCCCCATGTAATGCCTAACTCACTTACATGTTCCATGGATGTTCGTTTACAAAATCCTTGTCCCAAAGCTTATCCTAACTAGTTCCTGGAAATGCCAAACTCAACAACCTGCTTCAAGGCCCTGCTCTAACTTTTAGCATACACCAACAAGCTGCCTCAGACTTTATTTCACATCTGGGTGTTTTGACAGTGTCATCAGCAATCTTTTTTCAGGGCTTTCTTCCTCGGCCTTGAGGACACCATGAATTCTAATCCAACAGTCACATCTAATTATTGTCAGAACTGATGCTGGCAGCTGAATCCTTCTAAACATTGTTTGTATTTTTTCCATCTTCACACTGTCTAACACAGAAACTGAATATCCCACATAATGCACCCTGTGAAACACTCCACGTGTAATTCTCAAGCAGTATTTGTTTGATTACTGGCTTACTGCAACCACCTAGTAAGACAGGCTGACAAATCAAGACTCTCAATATCGTATTTGGCCAGTTTGTCGGATGAGTACCAAACTCCAACAGCTGTGCTTTTCAAACATCTGGCCGGTGCTTCACTGTGTGGTCACAGAACACTATCCTGCTGCTTGGGCTGACCTTTTCTTGAATCAGCTCCTCTACAGCCCCATCAGACCATATGCATCATACCAGAGACTCCACCACTCCAGCCTACACCCTGACAACATTCTGTCACGTATTAGGAGGCTTGTGAGTAAACTCAGAAGACCTTGCGCAGATTAAACTTAGTCCAAGACCTTTATACAGATCCACATACAAACTACAATTGCATAAACTGGAATTTAAATGTGTTAACAACACAATGCTCCAATACAAAATGCAAATAATAGAAGCTATATGCCAGCCAACTAAAGTACATATGCTGGAGTGCAACTTCAAAACACTGGGGTGGCTGTAGGACAACACTATAAGCTTCTGAAGGAACTGCACCACCAGGAACTCCAACAGATTCTGGATAAATACACTTCGTAACTGAAAACAGGAGAATAAAACATATTTTGAACTTCTCTAACTTAGAGACAAACTATGGGTTGTTACAGAAGGAGGAGGTGGGAGAAAAAGACCTAGAAGGCAGAAAGTTTCCCTGGCCATGAAGAGTTGTTAGCCAAAATAGTAGCTGAAAGAAAATTTAGTCCTCCTTCTATTTCTACCTTTAACGTCCCTCTAACCATTCTTAAATCCTGTAGCCAAACATGGCAGAAGGACTACATGGAAAAGTCTTTACACAGCAAAACCAGCAAGCCCAGTTGACAAAGTCTTGGCAGTTGAGCAACTAAATTCTCCTCTACTATGCTCTAACACCAAGATGCATTAACCCCTGTTCTTTTGAAATTAACATTTTTCACTTACAGGCTTGTTTTCATTAATTTTTAAATTTAATTTAAAGTGAATCCACTTCTGATCCACAGCTGCAGTACACATTTATTTTCCAGGACTAACTCTTAACACTGCACTCTCACTGCTTGCCAAGAACAATTCAAAACGAGCATCACCTCTTACTGCTTCAGCAGCTGTTTCATTAGATCTCACGGGCTTCGCAGCCAGGAATATCTGAGCTGTAGCAGTATTAATAGTATTAATTCTCCAGTCTATATCTGGGAATTAACTTTTCAACAAAGGCAATTCCCAGATGTATTCATCTTACTATTATTATAGTTATTCTGTTGCCATCTAGGAGGCCAGCTCAAGTCTGTTAAGTATCACTGCAGTCCGAGTTTAGCTCTTAAAACATAACACGAGAATCCTCCCAATTTTTTGCTGTCTCCATAACACGCTCACATACCGTAGAAAAAACAGCTTCTCTATTCTGAGACACAATCTACAGTACCACTCAGGCTTTCCCACACTGCCTGATCACAAGAATACATGAACCACAAAGATGCACTAATACAAACGGTATCGCATGTTGGGAATCATGGTGGGCGTGTGCCCAGAACAAGTCACAGTATCATACTATCACCCACACTGATCATCTAGTTTCAGACAGCCAATAAAATCCTAGATGCCACCACTTTATAACAGTGCCTAAAACAATTATCAGTATTTCTGTATCCACCGCAGATGTATTGTGACACAGTAACGGTAACACTTTCAACTAGATACAGCTTCCTACATAGCATTAATTATACAGAGTGTTGTAATACAGAGTCTGCACAGAACATAAAAACATGCAGTCCATGCACACTATTTAGGTCTCCAAGTGTCAAAGTAATACTAAAATAAAACTCACTTTACATGCATTCTTTCACAAACATATCCTAGGACTCAGTGGTGTTCTGACAGCAAAAGATGTACTTACTTACTCTGTAAGTACATCTAGTAAATGTACTTACAGAGGAAATATTTTTAATTAAATATATGTATATAAATGTACAGAAAAGAGTAAGTATTTCTTTAAAAAAAATCAAAACACAAAGTTATTGTTCCTACACAGTGTGATACGTTACAACATGTTCTAAAGCTGGGGACTTCCTTTAAAAATAGTGACTCAGATTTTGCCAAATATTAAGGCTAAAAATCAAAGAGTTGCTTACAAGATTAGGAACAAACAACAGTATATTAAACATATCATGGGCTTTGACCTCTGCAGATAGAACACCTAAGTGTTCCATAAGTATTTTCTGAGACTAACATGCGAAATAACATGTACACGTTTAATGTACATCGGGTACAAAGCTGTGTGATTTTCAGAACAGTGAACATAGCAGTTGTTAAATTGGCCAGAAGCCCTACTGACCCTACAAAGCTATATAAACATCACAGAAATATTTAACTAACTATATGAAGAATACTGTATGTATTATAAACAGGTACAGATTCCTTTGCCCACTACTTCTCATGTTTATCTGATATTCAAATTAGAGAAATTTTGGAGTTTTTCAAGCAATACAAAAGAAGACAGATATGCCAACAATGCATATTACAGCAGTACCATATTTTGTCAGTGCACTGATGAAGAGTTGTTCTCACTAAAGAGAAAATTCCTATGGCAATTCAGTCTTAGCTCTTCCCCCAAATTCAGAATGCAAACAGTCCTTGTACTGCCTACAGTTAAGGAGGCAATTCCCTGTTGTCTTTAGTTCACATTTCCATTACTGAGTATGGAACTAGAGAGGACCGATATTTGCACAACAAAACTAAGAACCATTCCCTTGAGGGGAAACTAATCCCTTTAGAGAAACTAGACTGGGTTTTGGGTTGTCTGTGGTTTGTTTTTTTTTTTTTAATGAGAAAAGTTCTTTACTTTTCTGCCTCCTAGCCATTAAATAAAAGGTATCTACAATAATGCCCTGAAAAGAATTTATCTAGAATTTCCAGTTCTGTGGGTTTCTCTCAAACCACTATAAATAACACAGATATCCACAATATTACAGAAGGTAACAGGCACCTCGTCTTGACTACGCACAATAAATTTGCCCTATAAAGGGCTTAATCTAGTGAAATATCATAACGTGAATGGTCTCACATCACATACTCACAGCTACAATCATACACTTACTAAAAAACACTTTACTAAAGTAGAATCTGTCTCATCTGCAGAGACTTGCATAACTTCCACTGCAAATACTTAGCTTACGTGTTTCTGAAATTTAGAATATCACACGCTTTTTAGACTGCAGTGAAAAGAAAGTACTCTCGGGACTTAAACACTAAAAAAAACCAAACCTCATATTTGTGTATGTCACTGTAACTATGCTAACAGAAATGCTGCTTATGCATGTTATTCAAACACTCTTAATGCAAAACACATCAGCAGTTTCTAGAAAGAGGCTTTGAAATCCAGACTCCACATGGGCAAAATGCTATCTTAATTACTGGGAAATGGTCCTTTCTCCCTGGCCTATTATTAATCCACACTCTGCCACATTCTGGCACTACTTTGACAAGAAGCACCACTAAGGTTCCCATAGGAAGTCTGGTAATTAGAATGATACAAGAGAATAGTAATTGTAGATTTAAATCTCATGAAAACAGCAGCCTAGAAGTAGGTTTTCTAGGTTTTATCAATTGCTTCAGCCACATTTTCACAGTATTTCTTTCAGCCTTGTTCAGGAGTTACTATATAAAAGAAAAAAGCACAGAATAAAAAAAATTACAATTTACTGATTTCTAATGCTTATAGGCTGCTTTTTTAAGTTTACTGAATCTACAAGTCTTTATTAAAAATACATTGCCATGCCAGTTTTCATCTCATGTAGCTGTAATTTCATCATTACATTCTGCACAGAATTGGCAAGTTTAACAGTTGCGCTTTTCTTCCTCCATGTTACAAATCAGTCTTTTCCTGCTATTAAATCTATTTACAATTTCTCTGCTAATATATATTCCACACTTTGACCATATAATCAAAGCAAATGTACTAGTTTACATGTCCCTATTTATGTGGTAAATCAAACAAACATGAAAATTAATTAACTCTTGAACACTTTACCAGATGGATCAAATATTCATGAAAAAAGGGAGCATGGAATAGAAAAATCTGATTAAGATATTGTGACGGGGTTCTGCACAATAGGAACATAAATTCTTTAAGTTCTACTTGGAGAGGAAAAAGCTGCCTTGGGAGTGAGTCCTTTATCTCAAGACCTCACCAGAAATTAGTTTGTAAGAAAGAATGCAACAATGCAATCTGTCCCTCATAGAAATATTAAACTTAAAAAATTATGTGCGCTTTAAATAAGCACAAACATACCAGACAAACTAAAAAAAAAAAAAAAATGACTGATTTCACATCTTTTCACCACGCAACAACATGTAGTTACAGGGCTTACAGTATCCCAGTGTTTTCCGAGAATATAGTCAAGTACAAATTTAGAGATGATGATGAAGAGGTAGCATTGATTTAGCTGCCTGAAGTTGTAAAGGTTACATATCTACCCTGGCAAATTCAACAGTGCTGTGAGCATTCCCATGCATGGAAATTTAACTGCCTTTACTACTAGATTTCAGAAAAGGGCCTGAAACGCTTTCTGCCCAGACCAATTAGCATTCTTTCCAGCAATGTAAAGGCACTGTTCAGAAGCTACCCTTGGTCAGGGGATCATTCCCACAGTAAATTTGGATATAGCTATCCCATTTTGGGGCTAAGAATGTGGGCACGAACCATTTTGTGTCAATTAGCCTCAGGCACACTTAATTCACTAGTACAGATACAGGCAGAGTAAACACTGAATGCTACACATATGGCATTTGGCTTAACACCGATTCTCATGCAGCACAAGGAAAGCTAAACGATAGATGAAGTGTCGCTCATTTAGAGAAAATTTAAAATTACCAGCGACATAATAACCATAAAGACTTTATAAGCATTTCCTTCTTGCCTTGTATAACTGTCATGTAAAGCCCTTAGTACTTATACAAAGATAAAAGAGAGAGAACAACCGGGCACGATTAATACTGATAAAGTCCAAAGATCAGATTTCCTGTTGGGAAATACCCATCTCAGGCTCTGAAGATAATCACTGCAAATTGCTTTAAGGGCAGAAGGAAGAGAAATTTTTAGTATTAGAAGGAAAAGAAACCAAGAACCCTACGTTATCTAACAAATTACTCAATGAGAATGCTGTTGTGAAATACATAGTAAAACCACTCAAAGTCTAAGCTTATTTTAAAGTGAGTAGACAGATACTAATGTGTTGAGAATACTGGTAGAGAAATTGTTTTCTATTTTTTAGTCTTGTTTGTAAAAGAATACAGTAATAATAGCATTCAGTTATTAAGTATTAGAAAAGGCTTGGAGGACACTGAGTCTGCTGGTGGTCTGGGGTTTAGAGGAGATAAAACCTGATCCTCCACTGTGGACTGACCAGCCTTTTCAAATCCTGTGTAAACCCAGTAAGGCTTATTGTATTGCTATTGTTTTGAATGGAAATAATTTGTGGGAAGAGAAGGGGTCTGCAATTAATGTACTGTGTATCTTTTAAGAGAAAAGAGAGTAGGTACTTTCCTCCAGTAGACCAAAAGTAGTTCATTGTGAAAAGCAACAAATTAACATTATATTGTTATTAAGCAACTTGTAAGAAAGTAAACAAATATTTTCCTAGTTAATAATCCAGATTTCTTCCCCCTCCCCATCTTCCTCAGAGCTGCCTTCTACAATGTACATAAATTCTGAATACTACTAAATGCTACCCATCAGGCTGGATGGGGCTAGTTAATCTGATCTAGCGAAAGATGTCCCTGTCGAAGGCAGGGGGTGTTGACTAGATGAACTTTAAACTCAAACCATTCTATGATTCGATATTATTCCAGAATATAATGACTGTATTTGTTACTTATGCTTCCTTTACCCCTCCACTTGGCTATTACAGTGCACAGTAGCTGGTCAAGACAAACAGGTTTATAGAAAATATATACTACAGGCTCACAGTGCTGTACTGGCGCAGAAAACAGACACTTTATATAGGTTTCCAGCACACTATGCTGGTCCTTTCCTTGAAGTACTAAGTACTGTGCAATCAGGCTACCTCAGTGCCACCTAAGTTCTGACATGTTTGAAGATTCTCCTTTCAGGCCAGTGAAACCTTCTACCAGAAATCATTTCTACAAACTTTCTCAGAAGTAAATGTCAAACAAAAAATTAAAAATGAGCCTTCAGGATTTTCTGCTCCCATGTAACATCATGCTTTGCAACAGCTGGAAAAAAAGTAAATCCTTAAGTAGCATAAAAAGCATTAGTTCAGCAATAATATCCAACCCTCTGGAAAGAGCACAATGGAAGGAACAAATCACATACAACACTTTGTTTTAAGAACTGCCTTAAGGTGATCAGACCTTACTGTGATTATGGCACCACTACTAGAACCCAACCTGAATAAAACCAGAAGTCTTTTGGATTCTTACCCAAAAAACTTACTAAAAGCTACAGCAGTTGATATTTCAAGCAGCTGCAGTGTGGCATTGCCAGTACTGTCATTTTCATGTTGATATGAACACCAACTGTTCAGGTCCTCATTTCTAGCCCCTAAAATTCAGAAAGCTTAGCAATGAAAGAAATTTCTGGTTCTGCTTTTTGAAGGCTCAGGAATACAGTATTTGAGTCACACTTTCAACTCCTCTAATGAAAATCAAATTCTGAAGAAATTAATTTCCTTTTGCTTCCCCTCTGTTCCAAGGATTGACAACTGTGTCTGACAGAGCAAGAACAGAATGCTTCAAAGTGAAAATGCCCAGAAATTGTGATTAAATCAATACAGGTATTTTAGCTTTTTGTTTAAACAAAAACTATTTCAAGACAACTAAGATTAAGATTTTACATAATATTTACACACAAAAAAGAACGGCCCTTTTTAGTGATTTATTGCCATAAAAGTCCCTGCTTTTACTTCAGATTATGTAAACGAAGAAACTTCATGTAATTTGTATTTTACTTATCTAAAATACCTAATGCATGCCAAGGTGCATTCAGATACCTTACAAATTAAGATATGGCACAATACAGAAACTCAAGTGTTCTCAACATCTCTGATGACAAAATTTCTAGTGGAAGAAGGGCGGAACACATTGACTGCCTATTAAAAAAGTTTCCTTTTCTTTAGTATCTTCTGCAAGTTTCAAAGAAAGAAGTAAACCATGAGCTAAACACCACCATATTCCATCTTATATAATAACAGGGTCTTAACAGCTTCATCATGAAATAATACTACAATTACTTTGATACACTAGTATTCTTTGCCTGTTTTCGAGTACATAATCATCTTTTTGAGGACGAGTAAAAGTGGCAAGGAAATGAGCACTATATAAAAATTACTAAGCTCTAAAATGACACCATTTTGAAACTTAGGTTAGCTCTCTATTTAGTAATACATGAGGTATACTTGAAGCTGACTAAACCACGTCACAGTATTTTTGTTTTTGGAAACATTCATGAAACTCCAATAAAAGTACTCCCTATAACTAAAACAGAACCAAAAAGATGCAGCCCTCAAAATGAAAACCGTTCTGTGCCATCAACAGCATTGATAAAATTCATGGAAGTTGAGGGTCATCTTCAGCAAACTGGTGCTAGCCTGTGCCCTTCATTAAATTAGGTCAATCAGTATCATTACTTGAGAGTATGAAAAGTCTTTAAAAAGCAAGGATGGCCTCCCTGTCACAAGGGTCTCATCACTTATGATGTCCATATTTTACATAGTACTGTGGCGGCGTTAGTTGCTATGTTGTGTTTGGTTTCTAAGGCAATAGCCATACCAACGCATTTCCCCTTAGCTGGGGGGGGGGGGGGGGGGGA